>CM029530.1:18586789-18868440 GCA_017141395.1 Laodelphax striatellus
TGCGGATGAAACTGGTCATGCTCATTCTATTAGTGAACTGTACCTTAGTTTGTGGATAGTTGTTAGGGTTAATGGTCATGAAGGTATCTCACGTGAGCTAATATTCCGCATGGTGTGGCTGAGCGAGAGTGAGAAAGTCATTTGACTTCTGTGTCACGACTCATTTTACGTGAGTAGTCTGCCTGATACGACCCACTGGTTCAGATCTGTGCAACACAATAACATTCAATTCTTCTGATTATATCCTTTCAAAATATGGAGCGAATCAAGGACTAGAATGGTCCAATCGCCATTTCAGAGGATCTCTGCGCTCTTATTGTTTCTAATAACAGCATTATATTTCATACGGAATGCTCCTGTTCAAACATGTAGCATTGCTACAAGTAGCGATGCTTTCTACTACATATCAATGAATTTGACTGAGTCTTCCACATTGCTATCTGCTAAAATCTAACTCTAAATCTAAAGTCAAACACCTTAAAAGTTGTTGAAAAGTGAGCTCATAAAAATAAAGTGGGATAAGCCAGGTGACAATAACTTAATGACCAGTACATCAACCTCGGACATTTTTATTTAATGGTAATAGAATAAGAGAATTTTGAAAAGATGAAACCAAATCTGAGAATGAAGTTTTATATCAGAGATTTGCATCGATCAAGAAATATCACTAACATTTTTAATAGTCTATGTGCCACCTTCATATCTTTAAATACACAGATTTTACCATTGAAGACGTCACCCGAAACTCATCAAACTCACACGTATCATACATATTGTAACTAGTATATTGTAACTTGAAATTCATCAGACTAAATAAGTTTCATATTTCACTCAGGAATTCTTCCGAAATGAATACTCTTTGAAGAAAACTTCTACCCACTATTGGTATTGAGGTGTTATTACATGAGGGTTATAAAAACCAATCTCATTTAAATAACATGTAATAGTGGAAGTGGTGCTCACAGATTACTTGCGGGGGAGCACGCAAAATCTGCTCTCATCTACATGTACATGTCACGTGCTCTGTACACGGTGTACTCTTGGCTTGTGGTGAGCAGAACAAGTGACGTCACACGGTTTGGGTAAATATATAACAATTATATCAGCCGCAGCAACACAAGCAATATAGTCGATGTTGAACGTCTTCAAAGCCAGCAGGGCACGTAAAGGTAAGGTTTGTGGGTGGGAGGGTGTTTGGGGGGTTGGGGTATGAGGTTTGGGGAGGTAAGAGCGTCGGTGTTACAGGCTGACAAACAGTGAGCGCCCATTATGAGCGTCGTCCAGTGGCCAGATCACGTCTCCGGATCCAATTATTGTCTTGACTAAGTCAAACATTTGTTCGCCGTCAACACCGTCACGATTTGCATTTGCAAGGCAAAGAGCTACTACTGCTGCTGCATAGTAGCGAGCAGGTACAACCTTCAACCACCGCCCAACCGCGCTGTCTTATGAAGTGACCTAACAATTCACCCCCACTTCCCATCCACCCAAAGAAGATGGGAGATCAGTCACCGTGGACAAGTTGGGATACATCCTTGTCCAGTATTTATTGTCCACCAGAGGAACCGTTCATTGTCAACTATCTGAGACCAGAGCGGAAGAGGGTTTGCAGGTGAGTTGGATCTGTAATAAGAAGTAAACGAGACAATGTTGAGAATAATAGAAGCCAAATGATCTAATTTCAACATTGTCTCGTATACTTCATTGTTCGCGATCTCTTCTATTTGTTGTATAGAAAATTATTGTGAGCGGTTTCGTGCGCACTGCTGCACATATTCTCTCTAATCTCCTCAAAAGTGATATGAATAAGAAAATAATAGTCATCAATGAATGAAAGAGGATCGGATCTATTGCAATTCTTGATTATGTAAGAGGTTAAATTGAATCAATAACAAATACTGTTCAGTGTTCATCTCTCATCATCATCCTTTCCATTATCCACGCACAAGCCTAGAGCTTATATGAGCATCATCCCCAGCAAAAAATTGAAACAGTGGAGCTACAGTTCAAGCATTATACTTTTTGTTCTAAACTAGCATCTCTCATATTCCTAACAAGAAAATTCAATTCAGTAATGAGTATTTTCATATTGTTCCCTTTGAATAGCCTTTAATATAAGTGTCAAATTATACAAACTGCATTGTATGAAAGCCTTAATACCAATCAAAACTTTTAGCGATTGAAAATTAAAAAAATTATTTTATTCCAATGAAAAAACAATTAATTCAATCATGACGAAATGAGTCATGAATTATAACAAGATTAGTTTAATCCTAACTCACTCACACACTTCTAAGATCGTTAGATATTTCAGAATCACTTCTCACATTCTTTACTAATCCAATGAAAAAGCTTAGAACAGATTTGCGGGTAAAAAGTAATATACGTACAAAGAAAGTAAAAGATCATTGACCATCAAAGCTCATATCTTGACTTATCATTTCAAACAGTTCCAATAATTGAAGAAGGAAGTAGTAGGATGAAAATGTAATTAATCAGGGTGGATAGGAATCATCAAGAGTATAATCCATTGATTAGCACGGTTTGAGAAATCTGATAGCGTTTCACCCTTGGCAATCTACTAGTGTCAAGATTGCAACACAGAAGATAACATAAGGAAAGGGTGATAGTAGAAGGGTGCAGAAAGATATTGGGAAGGCAGTGGCCAGTGATAGGAAAGGGTCAAGATGTGACAGCCGTTGGCTATAAAATGAATTATCAAAAGTAGTTCTTTCCGAGATGAGAAGACGAGATAGCGGTGAATGATTGAAGCGCCGAGGCGGGATGATGAATTATTTAGAGCTCTTAGAAGCCGAGCACAGCAGTCTCGGCTTGAGGAGAGGGTTGTGAGGGTGTGATGGACACGGTTTAGAGGGGAAGAGTAGTGGAGGGGTTGTATCTCTAGCATTTTCAACCGTCTGGCAGCGTTGTGCGAAGATATTGAGGAAAAACTTTATTTTTAAACTTCAACCTGCGACCAATTCCATGAATAAATTAATGGGTTTAGAGCTCCAACAAAATAAAATTCATTATTGATTATATCTCATAATTTTCATACGGCCTCTTCTATCAGAGAGCTTTGTTACCAACAGAAAAAATCAGTTGAAAATCATCGATGATAGTTATTAAAAAATAAATCAGAGAAATTTAGGCTATTGAGGATTAAAACAATCAAATAAAATGAAAGTACCCAATATCATAAAGTAATATCAGTGGTCAATCGGTGAGAGCGGTTGCTAAGTAATCATGTGGTTTAGTAACAAACATTCAAGACTGCTCTTGGATGGGTGACCGACACAAAAAAATTAGGCGAGGTGGAACCTACCCGTAAGGGTCTCCCCACCGATAAAAAGCCATACTATAAAAAAAGTACCTAATATAGATTATAAAGCAAGCAATATATTATAAATTAAAACAATCAAGATGTGAGAATGGATAGTTACAAAGATAAAGAATTGCTGTAATTGAATAAGTTGATTATAAATTTTACTTTCAAAATATGACTGCTATCCTATTATATTAAGCGAGCAATTTCTGTATGTTTATATTTATTTATGTATTTATGTATGTATTTATGTATTTATGTATGTCCAACGGATCTCGAAAACGGCTCTAACGATTTTGACGAAATTTGGAATATACGAGGTTTATGATACAAAAATTAGTTTGCGCCGGGTCTCATCCCTGGGATAACTCGCTAAAGGACCTAAAAAAGGAGAAATTGATCCTTTAAGAATCAGCTGACAGAAGAAAGAAATTTCCATCGGCTGTAAATGATGAAAAAGAGTGAGAGCGAGTGAGTGTGTGAGTGAGACAAGATTATTATTTCAGCTGCTGAGACAGTGACAGAGAATCAGCTGACAGAAGAAACAATTTTCCGTCGGTTCTTGATGTTGAGAGAGAGTGAGTGCGAGTGAGAGAAGATTATAATTATCAGCTGTTCCATTACTAGATTTGAGAAAAATATCGAAACACATATTAAGCTGCTCCTATTCCCTTTTTTATTTCTGATTTTAATTTATCTATAGAAAATTAAAAGGAATTTGAAATTTTGAAAATATTCCATATTGTATCATTATTTTTAAATTTTGGGCATGAAGTAAGCCATGTGATCTGTTTTTATTTATTTGAGAGAAATCGTCAAGAGTTCATCAAAACAGCTGAGCTAAAAATAGTTGTCAATTCATTTTATTATTTCTATGAAGCAAAATTATACAAGTGCGATTTTTCAAATGATATGCATTCAAACTCGATTATTCATAATATTTCGAAAGCTGAGATTAATTTTTTTACAGTGCAATGATGATTCAGTGCATAAGACTGATGGCTGTACTTTAAAAAATTGTTTAATTTCATTCCTTTTTTCTTTAAAATTTCAATTCCTGTGCCTTTGTAGACCTACC
The DNA here is from genome assembly GCA_017141395.1 of Laodelphax striatellus. NCBI lineage: Eukaryota > Metazoa > Arthropoda > Insecta > Hemiptera > Delphacidae > Laodelphax > Laodelphax striatellus. The sequence continues at coordinate 18,591,193 of CM029530.1, forward strand.
CCCGAGCAGAGCTCGGTACCCCGATATTGAATAATTTAAATGAATGATTCCATGTCAATAAAATAAAATTGCAGTGTATAGACTTGAAAATTTTCTTGAAAAATCGACTGCTGTCGACTCAGAGAGTAGATAAGAAGAGACAAGCGTTGTTTATTGGTACAATATAATATAAATAATAGAAATCTAATATTATTCTCTACTCCAAACACTATGCTTCTCCTTATGCACAGGACAAATTCACTTCAGTGAACAGTACTTGCCCTCTATCATGTTGACCAATGGCGACCACAATGATTCCATTGTACGGTATACATTGTAATGTTATAATGTTATTATTGGAGCATGAATTATCAATTAAAATTGGAAGATAAATGATGGTCGAAAACTTCGAGCACAAATTTATAAAAAATCAAAATAATTAATTCTTGTATAGCGTTGCAGCATAAGCGAAGTTAAAGTATGCCATCCTAGTACATGGTCGTTCAATTAATTATTGTCCTATTCAATAATTATTGTTACATCAAGCACCGCTAAGAATATTTGTTGTTCAACCTCACTGAGAGACTTTCAACAATTAACTGCTTCATCAGAAACGCAAGCAACTACTGCATTGTTTATTAGAGGTAATGGAAAAGCTGTAAGATGAGAAACTGGAGCTTAATGGAAGCCAACATTCTATTGACAAGTTCATCTTCAAATTTGCATTTTTATTATTAAGATGCAAATGAGCATTTCCCTCAGTTGGATAGTCTATCCGCAACAAAGTTATTAAGTGTACTTCGAGTTGTTCTCTATCTACAAGTTGAATCGAAGAATAATTTTTGTTTCCCTTCCATGAAAATAATATAAATAATACACCTGAAAAAAGTTTAAAATTTCAACAAGAAATTACTATTTCACAGGTTTTTGTATGCTTTCTTATGGAGTGATTCTACACTTACAAACTTTTCCATCAAGAACTTTTTCCTTCTCTCCTTTTTTTATTACGATAACTAACTTGGAAACTTCATTTTCAATTTTGTAAGTCTTGATTGTTCTTTCGGATTGAAAGTCTACACTATTCAGACTACCGTATCCTAGTTTGGAGGTCAGATACGAGAGATGGATGAAACAAATGTAGAACGATACAAGAGTTGAACTTCATTATTGTTGTTAAACTTGCTTTCGCTTTCAACTAATCTATTTCTAAAATTGATCGCTCAAATAAAAGCCAGCACTCCACGCAAGGATCTTGGACCGAAAAGTCTAGTGTAGTTTAGCATTAGCATGACTATTGACTATACTACATGACATGCATGTAGTATAATTATAGCAGGACTATAACTGTATATGATTTTTTTTTATTATAACTATTTATAAGGCACTTCTCACACGTGGATACTCAAATCACGGATACTCAACGACACTGACAACAATCATGTTCCAGACTCGTATGAGCGTCATAATTTAAAAACAGATGTTCGTTCTCCGAGTCGCCGAGTATAGACGTGTGAGTAGTGCCTGACTGATAGATCTGAAAATAATCTGATAAACTGATAGATCTTAGCCCCTGCGCCCACTAAGCAATTGCTGATTCCAGTCAGCAACACAGCGTTGCCAGATGACTTTGGCTGATGGGTTAGATTACCCGATTACCCTAAAAACAGCCAAATGTCATCTGGCAACATTGGGTTGCTGACTGAAATCAGATAGCAGTTACGAAGTGGGCGCAGGGGCTTAGGCTGACAAATTTTCGAATTCAAATCTCTCAAAAAAAATATGTGGGAAGAGATTCTTCATCGATTAATGTTTGAGTTATTATGCGGTAAATGAATGTAGTCGATGCTTGATGGCCAATCCTTTTATAGCATACCTTTGAGTTTAGTTAATACATCGGTCCGGTAGAATAGCCAAACGGTCTCGGAAAAGTAAAAGCGATATTTTTAAATATACTGTATAATATTAGAGGTCTAGCATTTTCAGGGGCAACCTGGTCTTGGAACCATGGCACTTTAGAAGCCTATCTAATTAATTTAAAATGAGTTGTGTGTTGTCAATATGGCGGTGAATTCAGCCTACACACCACTTTGCGAAACACAAACAGTTGAAACGGTGGCTGGCTTCTTTTTCAATAATTGACACTGTGGGTAAAGGGCTGCTTAGGGGGTGAAAGTGAGAGTTGCGGCTCGATTGCCGAAAAAGAGCCGGAGCAAAGGTCAACACAATCTATTGGAAGGTTAAAGTGAATTTGCAGAGTAAAACAGTGCCGAGCGAAAGGCAAAGCAAAGCAAAGCTGACGAGACTTATGATTGGTCGGTTTGATTATGAAGTTGACAGCGCTCACTGCTGTGCCAGTCGATGAATATTAAACAGTGCGCGCGCCTGCGCCTGCGTGTGTTTGACTTTGCCACAGTAATTTGCGAAATCTGAGTGCGTCTCGAATCTGTGGTGCCAATATCAGTTGTGCACTCTCTGCATTCGGCACGTAGACTACTTGTTCGTTAGACTCACTCACTTCTTCTCTCTCCAACACACAAGACATTGTTACACTCTTTCTCTCAACGTACATGAAAAATGTACGCCACGAACCCGGTACCACGCGCGAGTTCAACCTGCGATTCCTATGCAGCTTTGCCTCCCCGCCCATCAAATATTCCACTTCTCTTGAGCATGACTGCTCTGCCAGCCGAGTACGCGTACCCACATAACAACACTGACACTGTGCTATCCCAACTTCTATAGGTGAAACTGAGACTGATTCCCATTCAAAGCAAATACAATAGAAGAATATTGGCCAAAATCATGTTTTACATGGTAATGCTCTTCATTATTCCTAAGCAAGGTCACCTGCACAGATTGTACAGATCAAGGGCTGTTTCTGAATTTCTCATGATTTAATTATTTAGATTGTCTAATTTTGAAGACTCAATACCAGAAAAGTGGTCGGACAATTAATATTAATTAATAATCTACGGTGTGTCACAAAATAGCGATGCAGCCTATGTGCCTATACTGTGAATAGATTTCACTTCCGTAACGGCGAAGAACGTAGAACACCTCAGATTGAAGTAATGTTCAAAAAGCGGTTTTCAATCTGAGATATCAGGTGCGACATGCGGTTAGTTTTTTACTAATGTAAGAATACTACACTACCCAAGCGTTTACGCTGCCGCCAGGTGATTTTTGAAGGTTTTTCCACAACAAAAAATGTCAATTATTGAATGAGGTTCAACTCATTACAAAATTAAGATTATTTTATCAATAAAATACCTCTTGACAATCGAGTCAAACATGAAGTTATGTGATAATGAGCTAAAACTCCCACCTAAGTAAAACTTTTTATTGAGCTTATTCCATTTATTGATATTGTAGTTATTTGATTAGAATTTCTATCAATGATAGAGAATGTGAAATAAAAATGTAGACTGGAAATATTTCATCATTCAAGCTTTTTCTGTTAAACTAGGAAGTAATATCCCTATTATAAATATTCAACAGTTCACATAAGAATCTTGATCGAAGCTGTATAATACAGACTTTCAATGAAGTCCAAAACCTTCGACAACAATGCTATACATATTTTCATAATACAGTACGTGGAAATGACTAATGTTGCAGAAGCACAAAGATCGAGCTCTCCATTGGATTGTTTGCATGACTGGAGAAATATTCAGCATAGCGTATATCTTTCTTCGAATACAGTGCTGGAGCAATTCTCCAGCTTCGAGATATTTTCCGAGCCGAGCTCAGAGCATAAATAACGAACGCAATCTTCTTTGCCATTTTCCGATACAAAGGTGGTCGGACATAAATTTCAGCAGTGATACGCTGCGCTCGAAAGAGTCGCAATTTGAATCCGCACAGCAAAGTGAAATTTTCCCGGCAAGAAAAGCGTCTCTAACAAGCAGTGGCGACGGAGGCGGCATTGTGAGGCCACCCTCGTCTGACCACCGCCTCCGCCACACACTCAATGGAAGAGAAAGAGCAAACAAACGAGGAGGCGCGCTGTGCTGCAGTTGAGCACGCATGGAGTAGTTCAACTAACTTCTCCCTCACACTGTCCAACACCAACTTGGTCTTCCTACTCAACCATTTCCCACTACTTTTACAGTTCAATAGATTCTAGACGGTTGTTCCGAATAGGAACTCAACACTTCTCCCACAGTCGAAGTTTTTTTAAATAGATTGGAGGCTAAAAAATTATTTCAAAATCCATTTTTTTACAAGCAAGACAAGTAGAATTTTTTGTGTGGATTTACAGTAGATGCGAGAGATTCATAGACACATGTTTTCAATTCATTTCATCTTGCAGTAGGTCAATAGCGAAGTTAATATAAATAATCTAGAAGATTTTATTAACCTTGGCGTAGTAGTACGAGAATTACTAACCGTAAAGTACTGAATACCAAGCATACCTTCTACATTTTATCTCACGCTTATTTTGCATAAAATTTCCTGTTTATTTTCTCTTCGATTTTTCAAATATGTGTCTTCATTTTGAGGGAGTGAAATCAACTACTAGAAAAGCTCGTTGATACATGCATTAATGTCGAGATAATTCAAAGACAAAATCAGATTTTATATTTTCAACAAAAACGGACTATAAGCGTTTGTCATTAAGGCGAGTAGAGTGTGAAAATATTGGAAGAGAAAATCACGGTGGACAAGTGTGTGGGTGGGTGGACGATACATTGTTGGAGTTTGATGCCTATTTGAATTCAGCAACATGTTGAGTGTGCTCAGCTTAGCGCACCAGTGGAGGGGTGGAGGGGGATTTAAGGCCAGGTTCAGGAACTCGGCTGCTGGAGAAGAGTGTTATACAAAACGGCAGAACATTGTTCTGGACAATGAGCGCTGTGAGCAAAGAGGATTGTTGCAAGGAAACAATGCCGCCAACTGAAGGACACTTGGGCCGACAAAAGCGCGCCCTCCAACCTTTGCTCCTCATCTAAGTACCAAAATTCCCCCCTCCATCGCCCCTACGATCATCACCCGAACCAGCTTCACTTGTCATTCTGCCCCACCACCCACTACCCCACCCTTCTCCCAAAACACTTCTATTCATAAAACGCGAGTCAACCGTTTTTTCTTCCTCTTTTTTTGAAAATAGCGCGCGCTCTCTGACAACGTTCACCACCTGACAAGCAAACAGTGCGCAGTTGTAATAGGCCTATTCGTAGTAATTACGCCCCCGAGTCACACAACTTGGCTGAACACAGAGGACTATTGCTCTGATGGCTGCAAGCGCTGCAAAGTCTATCAGTGCACACTGTTCTTTTTCTCACAAATAGTGGCTAAAAAGGTATAGCTTAGAGTGGATCATGACACAAAAAGAGGTGATGCTTCTATTGATTTTGAGAGCATTATTTATCAAACAACGACAAATCAGAATTTTTTCAAAAAATCACCTTGTAGAGAAAATTAGTATTCACTGACTACTCGAAGAAAGTTAGTTCAGACCCCAATTAACTAGGTCTACAAACTTTGGTATTTTATGGGCTCAATCAGTGGCGGCGATAAGGGCACCGCGGACCCCGCGGCGCGGGGGGCCCCCGACCGATGGGGGCCCCCTCAACGAGTGAGGAAAAATAATAAACATTTTAAATATTTAAAAATAAATATTAAATAATCGAAATGAGAAAGGTAAGAGTTTAGCTAAGCTAAAGGTAAGAGTTTTTCTTGAAAGTAAAGAAAAACCTTCTATCAAGTATCCTATTTGTATTTTCAATAAAATTGTATCCTCTTTGTATTTCAAATGTAAAAGAATAGTATTGCCTCATGCAAACACAGACTGATTCTGATATTTTCATAAATATTTCCATAATAATATTTCTAAATAATTAGTTATCTAGAACCAAATCTGTGTGTATGAGTGATGTTGAGATATTACATTATAAAAGAAAATACAAAGATATTGTCAAACCACTATTTTCATGAACAAACTCAATATTAAAAACAAATAGTGGCTTGACAACATCTTTGTCTTTTTATTTTATAACTAGTTATCTGTTTCCAATCTTCTTCCATATAGTATGTATATATTCATATGTTTTTATCGAATAAAATTTGAATTTGAGTTGTAATACTGTTGGTTTTAAAAAATGGTATGTACTGTACTATCCACAATTCCTTACATTTCTATCTAAACACCGTGTTTAGATAGAAATGTAAAACACGTCATTTAAGTGACGTTCCCAGAACTAGCAAGATCAACAATTAGGTATAACGAGAGGTAGAGATCATTCCAGGAACACGGATAAAAGGCTGCGGGGTATAGAGACCGGGTGAAATAGAAAGTTCAAAAGTTCACCGACATCAACACATAATCTCAATCTGCCATGAATAATTTGGCAACTCACTTTTTCAGATCAATCATGCCAACATGATATTCTCATTATCGTTCTACATTCAAAGATGAAGGGCTCTGTTAACTGATCTCATCTCTTTGGCGAGATGAGCACAGGCTGTCTTGATTTCACAGAAGAGCAGAAAACATGGAATTAATGGCCTGTTCATTTTTAATGGGTACAGTTTTGTCAGAGACGTTTCAATGCAATTGAAGACTTTGAATTTTGCAGCATCTCTTTTATGAGAGCTGTGAAAGTGAACAAGAGAATGAAGCGAAGAGAGAATTCAGAGCTATAACAAAAGCTTGGGATGACAATCCTATTGTTCTTTGGTGCAAGCGGGAAGTGGGTTCGTAGAGCCGCTTTAAATTAGCCATTCAATTGACTGGCGCATTTCTTCCCTCCAGCTAAGTCCTTTCCTTGCTCTTTCGTTTGATGTAAATTTGACAGACAGAAATTTATACTTTCTTCGAATACAGTTACCGATACACACAATCAACAAGACTGCTATCTGTCTTCAACCACTGAGCTCTGTGGTGGTTCAATGCTTTGACATCAAAGAGAGCCTATAAATTGATCAAATTTGCATGATGCAATCCAATAATGATATAATTACCCACAACAAATTTCTCTTCCCTCAAATAACGGATTTGTCACAATGATTCAGCCAGCCTCCAGCAATCTACAATTCACTTTTTGGAGCACTCTATTCAATTACTTCAAACTATACCGTACATTTTTTTATTATATGTGTTATCGTATGATTTTTCTAAAATTTGGTTCTTTGTGTTATTTTTTAAACTGGAACATTCATAATCTGTGAAACATTTGGAAATAAAATTATTCTGACTGACTTCTTCATCCTTACTACAGAAGGGTGCGAGTTGCTTGAAGGAAATAAAATTCAGGCAAAGTGTATTGATAGTTGGCAACGATATCCATGATTATCCAACTAGGGCCAGGGGTGATCTTCACGTTCCTGGGTGCAGGCTGGGTAAATCTCTTTCAAGTTTTCATGTAGTAGGAATAAAATTTTCCACCTCCTGCCAGCTTCCTTCCGTGCCCTTCCGCTGCTCGTATTCCTTAGAGCTTTGAGAAAATGGTTAGTTAAAATACTTTTCATTCATAGATGAATTCAAGATAGAAGTATGTGGAATAAGATATAAATCTTGAACAAATTTTAACTATAATAATCAGATAGCATGTTTATATAGTTTAATGTTGTGACGTAGCCTTATATATGTAGGATCAATTATTGATCTTATTGTTGTACAAATTGTGACTAATGTTATTGAATAGGTGTTATGACGTAGCCTTATGTACGATTGTATCTTCTGGCTAAATAAATTGATTTGATTTGATCAAAAGGGATGCATCATCTGTTGCATTCAATAATTATCCGACCGCTCTCGGATGGGTGACCGACACAATCAAATTGTGCAATAAGGCGAGGTGGAACCTACCCGTAAGGGTCTCCACACCAATAAAAGCCACACGATAAAAAAAAATATATTTCTCAATACATTAAAAATCGTGTACCTTTCCATGGGAAGTTGGCTGAATAATATAGCAGTAGCGTTCAGATATTGACACAGGAAAGACGTTCTAGATGAACATGTTATAAAGAAGTAGCCTATTGCTTGAGAAGGGTCTTATGAGGCAAAGGAGTCATATTAATGGAAGCTGAGGATAAGGTGTTTGTTCCTTGTTGGCAGAGTGGGGGAGTTTAGGGGGGTCTTGAACCCAGCCAGTAATGGAGAGAACAGATGAGAGGGGTCTCTCAGTCAACATCGTTGCAGATAGTATCGGCACTTAATTAAGGGCATTCAGTCTTCAATGATGACCATCCTGGAGCAACGCACCAAGATAAAGCTGAAATATAAGTGTATCTTGGCCTAAGGGTGCTGGCTTCTCCGGTCGTTCCTTTTGGTGCTATTAATTAACGCCGCCGCCGCGGAGATGAAGGAGACAGAGAATAAAGGGATGAATGGAGTGGAAGATGACAGAGCGAGAGAGAGTGTCGTGCAACCACCTGTTCCTTGCAGATGCCAGATAAGCCTCAGACAAGCGAGCACTCATTCACTCCAACAGCGTCCTCGTAGTCACGAACCTCAGACTCAGTAGCCTACTTGCACAGCTCCAAATATTAAATTCAAAGAGGCTTCAGCTTGAACATAACAGTGTCTCCGATGATGCTATTTTCGTTATGTCTTTTCTAATCACACCTGCAAGTGACTTCTTCAGAAAAATCAAATGGGAAAATTCATGTTCCAACACTTCATCATTTTCAATCTAACATAATTATCATAATCAATCAATCACATAATATATTAAAGCACATAATATATATCAAAGTATGATATATCTTAAAACTTGAGGCTTCTGTTTCTTTTATGGCTTGAAAACATGCACATACCAAAAGAAGCAATAATATTGTCGCGCAGAAAATGCATAAAAATTATGTATGAGGAAATTCCAGTTTTAGTTACGATTCTTCAATTGCTCATATAGGCCTATACTGAACGGGAGCGAATTTTGCAAATCCTAGCTCATATTCTTGTTTCTCTCTTCAAGTACAGTACGGTACTATAAGATTACAAAGTATGAACAATTTCGAATTAGAAAAAAATTACCTATAAATAAAAACCATATTGGGCATTTGAAAAATTATATCACTCATACTTTGGAAAATAAAAATCGTTGAAGATAAGAACAAGGATATGCAAACAGATTTACAGAAATCGCTTCCGTTCGGGAGATTCCATTTGAAACTTTAATTCAGTATCTATTGTATTGTATGAGTATTAATTACGTAATATATATTTTAAAAATTGTATCTGTTTAACGTTATATCAGCTCTTTCTGCTTGTACATTCTACACCGGTTGTTTGGTGAACGGTAAAAAAATTTTAAAATCGAAATATTATATCTTCTGAGAGTATTTCACCTTTTTCGAAAAAGTCTAAAAATAAAACGAAACTGAAAGAAAATTCTTATTCAGTTATTTAATTTTGTAAGAATTCTACCTTTTAATAAGGGTATAAATCAAACACCATCATGATATTCAAACCTGTATTTACAAAATGTAGTAAAGCTTATAATATTCAAGAAATCCAGTGGATGAAAGTTTCTTCTTTGGAGATTGAAATTATTTAATGAATTCGTTGACAACATTCAAATAAGTGTATGTTGCTTTGAATATCTGGAACAGAAAATGAATACAGGTATCATAAAAGATATGAATGAATAACATAGTAACACAGAGAACAGACTTAGTAAGTATTGTAAAAGACTAGAGTATTGCTTCTCTATGGTTGTACCTACCTAAAAGTTCTAATATTGAGATGAATGGGAATTGAAAAGTCAATTCAAAAGGAATCAGACTTGAATAATATAACTTCCAATATTCTAATTTTATTGTAAGAAAGATGAAATGATTGCTATTAGACTAAGGAGAACTTCCTAGTTCCTATCGTCTTTGATCAACTCATTGATCGAAATGGAAAATTGGAAAATATTCTGAGAATGGAAATAACATTTTCCAGACACATTTATGTCAGTTTCTGCAGAATATCCACTATTATCCAATTTGTAGTTACTGATTTCCATTGTCAATGTTTGACAGTTTCTCGTTACAATTTCACTTATTGTACGAATAAACATCAAAGTCCAGTTTAATAATTTCCATAGTTCTTCTACGGTCGATACTTTTCGATGCCTGAAGCATGAACACACGAACATGTGTTAGTTAATTGTTTTCAAGGGAAAATACCGACGTTTCTTCAATTACATAGATTATTTAAATACTGGACCTTGAGTTCTTTTACTGGAATTCTTTTTCATACCATATACCATCACGGGATTAAAATTATAGACTTCGATAAGCCTATACTATTGTTTTATCGGATTCATAATTATTCATGTAGATAGTTTTCCACTTTGGAGGTTAAGGATATATTCAAAACTGCATAATTATTTGGTAATAAAAATGAAATAATAAAAAATTGGGGGTGTTGGTTTACTCCCGGATCCCCCTCTATCTGAGTGGTATTCCCCTTATATATATTTGGTGCTTGGAACCCAAAAAAAATTCGGGGGGTTACCCCAAACCTCCAAGCATCATAGAATCAAATGGTCAGGTGTTCGGACATCGGACTTTCTGACAAAAACGTTTCTAGTGAGAAGTGAGTGTTTCTTGAGCACCAGGCCAAGGGACAACTAGTTTTATTCGAACTGTAAGGTCGCTTCACACAATATGAGTTATTCTTTCTCAGTTCCGTTCATGTTGTCAGGCCCAAAATCTACCACTGTTCTGCACTGTGATTGGTCTCCGGCGTCATTTACGTATGCGCAGGAATCTTGACAATTTTGACGCCGGAGCACTGGTATACTTTGGGCCTGACTGAACTGAAACCGAACTGAGAATGAACTGAAATGTATGCAGCACCTTTGAGTAGGAATCGATTACTCACATTTGCCATGAATACGCGGTCAACAACGTACCAGCCATAGGGCTTCATAACCAACGGCTGATCAGCCATGCACTTCATTATCAAAAGCATTTTCTTCATCCACTGCGGCTTATCAACCCACCCGCATTCATACAGGGTTTCTCCGAAAGTCTCTCCCTGTAAGTTAATCACTTTAGTTGAGAAAATTGAAGCATGAACTTAAAATGAGTTACAACAAATAATAAATATAATTTTCTATTTTCGAGGTTGAAGCTTTATAGTTTGAGACAGTGGTTGTCTTACACACCAAAATAAATTGGACGGTAAGGAGTACCTACTATCCAATAAACTTATAAGTAAAATGAGGTCTATCTTTTCTCTAGTTTACAGGACTTCAAATTCTATGAATCAAAGCTTGATTCAATCAGAGCTTGGTTCAAGAAATGATAATTTTCACATGAACGTTCCAGTAAGTTACTTTAGCAAAAAAAAATTATCATAAGTACAATACACTTCGTTTTGGAATAAAATCAAGTTATAAAAATATTGACTTGGAATGTTTTGCTCCTCTTCTTGGATTATATCGGACACTAGATAATAACATAGTTTTATACCAAATTGTATTACTAATTACAATGTATGTATTGGTACAATTATGGGTAAGCCTACTTCAAATAAGGTACCTCAGAAATAAGCTCGATGATGTTTGTTTCTCCTCATCTTTACACTTAAGATACCGTGAATGTTCTTACTTGTTTTGTTATTAATAAATCATGAGTAGGCCAGGGAGTTGAATATAATTTATCAATTTTTTAAACACGACCTCATACTATCAATACATTCGGATCAGAACTTTAAGAGTGCCGTTACATAATTTTCAAAATGGTAACTTATTTAAAATAACAATAACATGATACCGTATGAAATGTACATTATATCAATCGGATGAGCAATAGCAAGAGGCAAACGCAATCATTATTTTGGCCTTTGAAAAATAATAGAAATTCTGAAATACAAACCCTATCTTTTATCCTTTGAGAACAAGAAGCGTACTGATATTGTAGATACAATGCAAAGATATAAAGCGTCGCAAATTTGATTCTTTGAACAATATCTTCCAACTGGAAATGAAATACACAATTATTAAACATTTAAAAAAAATCAATTTATAAAAACAGTGTTCTAATGAAATGAGGTAGATATCAATTTTTGAAGACGTATATACAGTAAAAATCATCGTTCTCTGTTATACTTTCATCAGGTTTTCGGTTTGTTATACCTGGTAGTTATACACCCTGAGCTAAAATGTAGCCTAAAACCTTAAACAATCATAATACTTTATTGTTGAACTTTCTGAATCGAGAAAAAGTATTGATGAAATACTACATTATAATTATAATCTGAATTGAGTAATAGAAGAAAATAATTTCTCCATCCTACCATACGCAGTCGGTTACACCAATTCATTAATCATTATAACTGATTATATTTTCGTGATTATTAAGATGGCATTTCAATATTACCAAACATATTCACATGCGCATGTGGAAATTATTTAAGGTAATTTAAACATTATCCAAGGTTTAAATTAAAGATATTAGTCTCAGAGATATTATTATCAAGGTATGAAAGACATCGTTCATATTATACCCTATTTTATTTTTTACTATTTTCAACGTTAGAAATTATAATACCGCTAAAATAATGTCTTTTAGTCAATAGTCTAGTCATGTCTATAGTCTTTTTATTCGATTCTGATAATAACTGATGGTCTAGCAAGAAAATAACAGCTAGCCACTTCGCATCTCCACTACAACTAAAGAGCAAGAAAATATGAACCCACTATAATGCTAATTTATTGATTATTTCATTTTATTACACTTGACTTACTTTCATGACAAAAACTATGTACAAGCAAAGCTGCAAGCAGTAAACATTCAAAAATAGAACGATTGTAGTTTGAAACATTCGGTTCATCAGCTTCATTGTTCTGTGGAAAATTAACATATTATTAAGCCATGCAATAGAATAATAATTAAGTCGTATTCTTCAACATCTAATAAAATAAATTACACTTTTCTTTGGAATAGAACTTATATATAGACATATTATACTCAAGTGTACTTTGAAAGAATGGAAGTTTTGCGCTTATGGGATACAGAGCTGCCAGATTGCACAGTAGCAGAGAAAGCCAATTCGACCGGCCGCGTTTTCCACAGAAAATGCAACAGTGCGCTCATATTTCAGTATGACAAAATATTGAATAAGTTGTTATTACATTTCACAAATTTCATCAAATTTGGAGAATTTTACTAAATCTTCCTAAATGAGTAACACACATTTTGGAAAAGGCATAAACATTTTTCCCAAGAAATTGAAGTGGTAACTGAAGTAAATTAAAATGGAATAGTTACCATAGTTATTTCTGAAATAAGAATTTGGGTGGCATATTTCTGAAAGATTTTTTTCAATTAACAATAATACACCTAGTATAGCATTGAAAAAAGGAATCCTCAATTATCTCTTCCCAGGGCTTAATTTCAGCCGGAGCTCACCGGAGCGCAGCTCCGGTACTTTTTTGGACACCCCCGGACCCCACTCTGGATCCGCCCCTGCCACCAGTTGTCTAAAACTCCGGTACCTTTTAATTTAGAAATTAAGCACTGTCTCTTCCTCTACTCAGACCATTCACATTGCGATTTCTTAGCAGTTCAAATACACACTCGCTTCTACACCATCCAACCTAGTAACTCTTTAGTGTTAGGTGTTGGTAGGTGGCTTTGATCAAACACGCTCCTATTCTTGCAATCCTACTTAATATGTTGGATCTTAAACTGAACTACAATTCGGATCGAGGATGTCCTGCTTTAGACGTAAGATTTCAATCATTCTGTAGTGTTGGTGAAAACCAACTTGAGCCATCAATTAATTGAATAATATTATAATTAACTTACTTGGTTATATCTTGATGATGCTCAATAATAGCATTGAACTTCCTTTTGAGTAAGATTTCATTGACGTGCATGGTTTCATTAGTAGTTTTGGAAGGAGTGGTTTCTTCAGCTGGAGGAATATGATCGATCTCATTGACCGCCTCGAATAGCAGATCCATTTCAGTGCACAAACATCCAAGTCCGATGACAAAAATTTTGAAAACTATGCTCCAAATGTAAAGAGAAAGGGCGTACCATATGGAGGCTGCCAGGTTGGCCAGAAAGTATCCGGGAATGGTTCTTAGACTCAGAGGAACATAAAAGTGCATCACCAAGGGGAAATTGTCCTCATCTAATTTCTTGCCTGAAAAATGTGTCTTGGCTAGTACGATTACGATATGGACGAGCGGAAGGACGGCCGCGAACATATACAGGAACTTGAAGGCGCGAGTTGAAAAAGCGCTCAGCCATTTTATGAACGCATTCATTTCGTTGATCAGTTTTAGTTTCTTCGATGAATGAGAATGGTATGGCTCATCGACGTATTTCAAATACTTGAATATATATTCGTTCTCCACACTTATCATGTTGAGATGCGCAAAGTATCCGCCAGTACAGAAAATGACGAGTGCCATTTCTTTCAGTGTTAATAGGCGCTTTATGAAATCGTGCCATTCATAAGTCAAGCAGAAAGCCAGGTCTACAGAGAAAAGAGCTGTCAAGGTGAAGTATAAGGCGCCTTTGAAGCCAGTTATACGTGGCTCACCAAAGCAAGAAACCAGGCTAGCACCAGTTATTGTCTGGTCCATTAATCTGCAACATTGATTACTCATCATTAATTTTTCACTTTAAATTAATTAAAAATAATTTTAATTTTATGAAATGGCTAGCACATATATTGTCTGGTTCATTAATCTGCAACATTCTATGACCAGTAATTTTCCACTCTAAAATAATTTTAGATTAATAATAATAATAATAATATTATTTAAAACTAGAAGTCACCCGTGCTTCGCAACGGAGCTACACAAAACAAAGCTACATTATAATTTCTTCTCTACTGTGTGTATCAAAGGTATTATTCATTTTTTTTCTGGATTAGGCCTTTAAAATATTGTATAGCTTAATGCTATGCTAAAACTGAACATATACGGTAGGCAAAAATGGTGATTTAAATTTATTGAGAAATTCATTTCATCCAATAAAGTAATAAATTGGACCAATTCAGAAATCAACAGGAAAAATATTAGGAAGGAAATGGAGAGAAGTATTTATTGTGGCATAGGCTTCAAGTTATTCTTGATGGGTAAACACAACTGTATACTAATTGTAAGTAGTATTTACGCTACTTTACTGTAAGCTACACATTCATCATTTGTCAAGTAAGTTACCTGTAAGCTCAATATTCCCGTTAGCATTTTTTTAAGAAGGCCCGGTATCAATCTCATTACTTTTGCAAATGCCCCATACAAAAAATCTTCTTAAATTGCGAAAATTATGAATCAACTTAGATCCCCGTGAATACATCCACCTTCATTCCGAATCTTTATTAATGTACCACAATTTGCAGTAGCCTACATCTATTCCATCAGATAATTCCATGACAATTTTGTAATTTTTATTGCTGTCATAGAACGTTAAACTTGGCAAATTCCAATAATAGTTTGATTAGTCTCTATTTCCCAATGTGTAATTTCAACATTGTAATGTCATAGCGATTCGTAAAAAGTATTAGAAAAAATTGTTTTACTTGCATGAAGTTGAAAATTATCTGCAAAATAAGAACTAAGTTATTATAAGTCCAATAATTGGATAAATTACATTGTTTCGTATGGGAAAAATTGATATGGTTAATAAATAATTTTGATGAAAAAGCTAAGAATAATTGATTTTTGATAAAAATTTGTTGTAAAAAAAATTTGGCCAAACTGAGACTCGAACCCAGCGAGACTGGGGGCCCATCGTTCCGGAGACACGCTCTAACCAACTACTCCATCACAGCCGTCGAAATGTAATCTGTTTGGTAGCGTACTAAAGTTTCTAACCTCTAACTCGAATCATTATGAAGTAGCGAGTATTTTAACCTTCCCGACTGAAGTGGTATTTGAGCTCCAATTATGAAAAATCTAGAGGGAAAATTGAAATTTGGGCTTCGAGGTGCATAACATTAATATTTTTGGAAACTGTATGCAAAATTTCAAGCTCTAGATTATTCCCATTTTTTCGGAACACAATCCACAAAATTAGCTTGCTTCTTGCTAATAAACACACACACACACGCACACACGAACACACGCAACCGTATCTTCTTTTATTTATAAGATAAGATAGTACAGTATTAGATAAATTTTTCCAATTATTGGAATACTCGAGAGAGTGAAATATGCGAGCATGTCGCAGTTTTGTCAGTGGACAAAACAGTAAAATCACCAATAATTGAGAGCGAATATAATAGTTTTAATAGAAAATACAAACACTTATGAAAAACACTACAATTTTATTATTTTTTAGTATGAATATATTGTATGTAGTATGAATATAAGTGAATCCTACATACCTTAGATTATAATAAATGCTGCACTATCGGTGGAAGATTTGAGATGGTTTTACAAAATTATTAGAGTATTACAACTGTCTCGAAAGTCAAAGATTTTGGATAGATGATTCCAAGAAAGTACGACTATCTAGATGTTATCCGACCACAAGGTGGCACAACAATGACAAAGTGCTAGTTGGTAAGTAGCACCTTTCACAAGAATAGAATATCATTTCTTGTAAACCCAGTAATTGTCGTTGTAATGACAGTTATTATAGGCAATTATTAGCAAAAATCAAAATCCTGACCAGACAAAGCACAAGTAGTAATTATAATGAAAATTACAATAATTTCTGCTGTCGCTGAGAGTTTGATTTGTTTTGATGTTGTCTTCTTGCACGACAGGTATTTTCAACAATGTGATTCAACAATCTTAATAAGTGAGGAAAATATCCAACTAGAAATGAACTGAGGGAAATCTTCCGGTGTTTACAGCAACCAAACATTAGCTTTCAGAAGTTCAAAATGATCAGTTTCAAAAGTAGTGCAATCAAAGTTTTTGTTGTTGAGCCTAGAATATTGTTGAACCTACTCTTCTGTCAGTACAGATAAAGGAAACAAAGGATACCGGTAGTCCTTATCTGTTTCACAGATTCAAATTTTAATTTCAAGACTGGAAATAAATTTTGTACACATTATGTTTTATGAAGTTAAGAATTTATGGATTTTTTTTCCAAAATGACCTTAAGTCAGTGACTTAGGCACTTTTGGAAAATGCAAGAGGGAAACAACTCCATATTTTTCAGTTGAAAGTTTACTGAGCTTGTCTTTAACACTGTAAGTACATAATGAAAACTAATTTATATATTTATCAAAATCAAATGTTTACATTTTTTTCAAAATTTGAAAAGTAAAATTGAAAATCTTTTAAATAAAAGGTTCCAGTTCATCATACACAACAGAGTTGTTATCATTGCAATCATTTTGCACGTTGGTGAGTGCATGATAATTATAAAATTCTTTTGCATTAGATAATGAAATAAATTTCAGAAGGCTTACCACATTTTCTCTTTTCACTCACATGATTTACTACAATGACATGGACTTCACTGAACTATTAATACACCTCCAGTAAATTGCATCCTTTTTTATTACTTTGAATTAATGTACTGTATATGTGGTGTTTCTTTGTCAATAATTACCGCAACGTACTTGGCGTACTTTAACGTACTTGGCGCCTAAATTCTACAATAATCTCTTAAACAATATAAGAGACTTGAAGAAACAGGATGTTTTCTTACATAAATTAAAATCAAATCATATCTGTGACTCTGTCACAATTAACTCTGTCACAATAACTCTGTCAATTATCAATTGAGTCTTTGGATGCATTTCATAATTTTTTATAACTTTATTCACTCTAGATGATTATTCTCTCCTTCATTATTTTGTTTTGCTTATGAAAATTTGATTAGATGTAAGTACCTTACTGTTGTAATAATCTATCTTGTTATGTTATTTCTCTCATTTGGTTTTCAAGAGCGAATGTTTCTTGGGATGTAGTTTTGTAAAGACAATTATTTGCACTACTGTAACGGCCGTTAGCCCACTGAGCTAAATATTATCTAACTGGAGGTAGCAGTGGCTAGGACTGCTATACGAGACCCGTGTTCCACCTATTTTTTTATCATGCCCTAATCATTTTATGATTAGGCAACATATGATGTACCCACTGTTTTGCCAACCTAACAAAATTAGGTGGAACACGGGCCACCTAATTTTGTTTGATCGGCAGTACAGTGGGGCATGATAAAGAAAATAGAAGGAACCCAGCTTGTTCATTCATTGCTACCTCCAGTTAGATAATTTAGCTCAGTGCGTTAGCCCTTCTAGAGCTTACTTTTTATTATTAATTTTTTCATGTGTGTACCATCCCACACAGGCTCTATAGCCTCGGAATGTTCTTATTTTTGTTAGTCATAGATTTTTGTCAAATTATTTATTCATTCATATTCATTCAGCTAACAGTATTTCATATATAAGCAGATACATTTAATTTAACGCTTGGCATTAGATAGATAGATAGACAGATATTATTTCTTTGCCATCGTACTCTATATTCATCAGCAATGTCAAGAAATAATATCTCTCTATCTATCCATCTAATGCCAAGCGTTAAATTAAATGAATCTGATTATACCTTGCAAGCGAAATTCCCAACACATCATCTGTATTCATCATTAATATACAAATCAAAGTCAGAACTGACTTGAAAAAATAACGCAGGCAGCAAGTCAGAACGAGAATGAGTTTGGAATTAGAAAAATATATTTGATTAATCATCGATCATTCCAGGTTCACAATTCAACTACAATCTAATCACATTATCGTTCATATCACTAGCTTTTTCGAGATCTGTACACATGAAATTAGTTTGGCACATTCCGTATGTTTTCTACTATTATGTATTCTATGTTAAGATTTTAATGGTGTGGATAAGCGAACATTTTCTTCATTTTCAGTTTCAATTTCTCTCTCCCTTTTATCATCTTTCCTGTATGATACGTCTAGGTCTTCCTCTGGAACACTAGAAAGAAAACAAATTTAAAAATAGGATTAAAATAGTAATGTTCCATTTAAATAATGTGCTATACTCTTAATAAATTATTTATGAAAATGCTTGCTGAAAATAATTGTATTATACTCTTAAAACATTATTAATTTATGAGATCTTACTGAAATCGGGCGCACTCGGCCTGAGAGGCCACCTTCACATTCTAACCACCATTCTACACTATTCCAATATAATATTATGATACAAAATACTTGTGGGATAGTGATATCCAGCAGTGATTTATTAAATACCTTTCAAGAGATTCTGCAATTACATTAGCATTTCACTTGTATTTTCTTCAACGAGCTAAGACGATTCTTCTTGGCAAGACGCCCAAGTTTTTATTTATTTGCAGTATTGAATAAACCGGGCAGATCTTGAATTCAGTATTAGCATTAAGACTCCAACCAGCGAGCAAGTTCTACTTTTGCTGGTGGTGCCATAAAGTATTGCTTTAATTTGTGAAATTTAAATTTTAAATTATAGGGCTAATTGTATCTATTATTTTATTAATCATGGTTCATTTATTATTGATGTTGTATTCTACTTATTTCATGATTTGTGATTGTGTTTTTATGGCGAAATAAATTGTTTGAATTTTGACTAATTGATTTCAATAAATAAATAAATGTATTTCACTCTCATTATGAACCACTTTATCCTCAAAGACTATGGCATTTTTCTTTTCAAATGATAGGCATAACACTGGATAGATGTTTAGCTCACCTGCACATCGCATTTCTAAAAAGGCCACACCTCAGCTTCTGCGACTCGCTATCCGCAATAATCTGAGGCAGCTGCGAGTTCAACGTTTCAGGCAGAAAGAGGGTCATCGCACCTCCAGTGACCGAGATAACTCCCATCACAAACAGAGGCAATGCTCTGTCATAATCAGCCTGGAATGCAAGACAAAATACGAATAATTACGTCTCAACCACAATGAAATAATATTAAAAGCAGAACAAAAACTGAATGGATGGAGAGATTCTCAATAACCAAATTACATTCCAATTCAATACAATTGAACATGAAAATTTGATTGAATTTCTAATACATCAGTTTTTCTATTAAAAATTACAGACAGGAATAAACATGACCTAAGCAACACTGAAAAGTTTTCTGTTCCACCCAATAATAATGACATTGCTTTAATTTGAAATGAAGTATGAGCATGATTTTCACTTCCTCCCAGTCTATTTTAAGAATATGTCATGTTTTCTGTTTTTGATAAATTATAAGACACCCTATTTTAAGCGATTTATGTAGGTGAACTATACTCAAAGAAATAAAGCTCGTTCCAGTTGAACCAACAAAACAGTCTATCCAAAATTAATCAGGTCACAGTGGTAACCTTCATCCCATTTCACAACACAGAAATTAAGACTCGTGTTGGAATACACTGTTTCATTAGGAAGACAAAGTAATAAGCATTTGATTAACGGCGACGAAAACCAAACCTGGTCATGTACTTAATATTTGAATTCAAAGTAGCTGTATGAATTCAAAGTAGGTCATGTAGCTGAATTTGGGTACATCACTATTAATAAATTGCTGCACACTGATATTCTATGTACTTGATTTGGCTCTACTAGCCAGTGTTCGTATTTCCAAGTTCTCTTATATTAAAATGTGATGGAACAGCGGTTCACAAGTTATTGCAGGTAAGACAAAGAGGTGGTTATTAATTTACACCACCAAATAACGATACAGTATAGTCCGAGAGGAATTTCTTCCAATACGACAGTCATAAACATAGTGAGAGATCCGATGCTCTATCCTCTACTATTCACTCCCCCCGCAACGCCTGCAGTATTCGATCCTTCTAGACGTTCAAACAATAATTCAATAGAGCCATTCTTATAAAATTTTCTCAACAAATCTCCTTTTCCACCCTCAACCTATCAAGGTCCTTTAATATTTTTGTCCTTTACCACACCAGTTTGTTTCATTATTCGAAATGATCCAATGCTCATTCATATCTGAGCAGGTCAGATTCTACTCCCTATTACGACTGACTCTACAGAGAACGCTGGAACTGAAACCTAACCTCCACAACTTCGTCTTAAGTGCTACGTGCCTACCTAGGTGCTACGTTAGTCACCAAGCGAGTCGGATCGCTTGATTCGTGTGGTCTTAGCCTTCGTGTTGAAAGAAATGTCTCTCAGACTTAAACATACTTACTGGAACACATTGAATGACCTAAATTTGTTATTATTATGTTATTGGGCAACATCAATGAATAAAATAAATAAATCATTTTTAATTCTGCTGCAAATTTCAATAATTTGAAATCAAACAAAATTAGAGAAATTACAATATTATTTTCAACTAAAATAAAAACCAGTAAACTATAAATTGACCGCAACAAAAAATAAGAACAAAAGGAAAAGGTTTATATTTAATATTACTAAAGAACTTAAAATATTATTAAATTTATTAATATGTTATTAACCCGCAGGGGGGCAGAATTATTCTGTCCGGGGTGTGGCAATCCTCCGGGTTCCTGATGCAAGTGGTAGATGTAGGCTGGTTGGCAACTAACACCGTTGCGTCCCAGCTTAAGTAGGGTGTTCAAGTAGGAACACCTGAAGCATCAACTGCGCAAGCCAAGCCAACATATGGTGGAACAGCATACGCCGACGGCTGCATGGTCAGGAGTGCCTGACATGAGTATGCGAACTCTGGATACCAGGCGACCTCCAGTTTCAAGAAGCCTTCCCTGGGTGAACGCGGAGCTCTGCCCAGGTGACTGGATAAGTCTCCAGCTACTCGTGGGAATCTTATGGATACCAATAAGAGTAAAAGAGGCTGAACAGCCTCAAACATCTAACGAGGATAGGTGTTCTCCCCCAAACTCTACCGACCTGGAACAGGTTTCAGAGTTTGCTGACTCAAACCTGCCGGGAAACGGTACATGTAGGAAGGCACTACAACTGAAGATTCCGCAATGGAATCTGAGGAGTGTGCAGACCCATCCCTGATAGAAGTTGAACAGCTTCGGAAGGGTGGGTCCATAGCAGAATCAGCAGCACATTTGCTGCTGGAATGTCCAGCACTCTTGCAAATGAGGAGGAGACTTCTTGGAAAGGCAACCCTCCTACCAGAGGAGGCAAGAGAACTGGACTTCAAGGCCCTGAGTAAATTCTGCTCTGGCCTTGGATTATAGAACATGGCATAAGCCAAAGAGGGGATGCCACAAAAGATCGAATAGCGGTCGCGGTGGCTAAGGGTTATAAAGCCCAACCCAATTGGAAAAAAAAATATATGTTATTAATTGATAGAAATAAATATTTTTAAACTTTATATTTTCTACTCACCAGTCTGATAATCTGAGGGAAGCCGAGCAAGCCAATGCCAGCCACAAAAGAGGCGACTCCCATCGCCTGGCTGCGTATCACAGTGGGAAGCAGTTCACCAATGAACACATAGAATACACTGAAAGCTGCCGCGTTGCCAAACTTACCAAACATCGCCAAACCCAGTGTCAACCAAACATTATCTGTAAAAAAACCATAAGCAAAGGAAGATTTTAAAAAGATGAATTTACATTGTTAATGATGAGTTAAATTTAAAAAAAAACATGCAATTGTCAAGTTGCTCTGAGAAAAAACAATTGGATAAAATATTATAGTTCTAGAATATATAAATTTATCAATCAAAACGAGTTTTGTGTGTTTTATATTTTTCATTTCACTTAGCTTGATATTTTTTTCATGTGAATTGAACATCTCCACTCTGTGCTTTGCTTTTTTAAATTAATACCGGTACCGGTGTAGTTTATTCTATGTGTGACACTACCTTTTCCTTTAATACTAGTCTATGTGCAAGATTATTCATTCGGTTTGTAGTTTAGAAGATTTCCAATTTCAAGAAAAATATAAAAATATGATATTAACAGATGTAATTTATGAAAAAATAGAGCATTCACCTTCCGCAACCAACATGCAGCTGATACAGGCTAGACCACCAGAGAACATCATGAAGAAAAGCACATTTCGGCGTCCATATCTGTTCATGGTGTACAAAGTTGCAACATGTCCTGGTATTTCAACAATTCCGCCTGAAAGTAGTCGAGAAACGAGCAGGAAAAAACACAATCATAACTGAGTTTTTAGATTTTTATATTTACAACAAGCCAAAAACCTTTATTAGGACTCATTAATCTATTCTCTGTAGTCGTGCATTACTTTTTCGAGGTTGGAAAAACAATTGAGCAATTAAGACACTCGCACTGTGCAAAATACTAACTACATCAGGTTGAACAAACAGAACTCAGTTATGCAGGAAGGAATAAAACCTTTTAAATGTAGCATTCAAAGTGATACATCAAAATATATACAAAAACTATATTGTTTACTACTACCTTGGAAGTGTTTCAAGTTCAGAGTGAGGGTTTAATTTCAATCCTTTTCTTTGACCAATAAACTATCATTAATTAAATCATTTCTGGTTTCGTATTTTTTTATAATCAACAACTCTTCAGAATTCCTTAATGACTGTAGATTTGATATGATTAATTATGTTTATTATTTTTATGATGTACTGATCATTTTCATTAATTTATGTACTTTCAAGTATAACTCTGTAGATTTGAGATAATTATGTTTATTCTTTTCGTGATACATTGATCGTGTTCACTAATTTATATGTACTTGTACAATCAAGTTCGTACTTGTAATACACTGAAAACACAGCTCTAATAAATAATGCAAAGACGTGAATTTTTATATTGTTCAACTAAGCAATGTTTTAAATTACAATGATTTCTAGTGTATTCTTACCAATGAAAAACGCCAGCTGATCACTGATTCCCAAGTTGCTAACATTGTAGGACAAGCCGTTGTACACAATGGAGTTCGCAATCCAATTGAAAGATAGGATGAGGAACTTGATTCTTGTCTGACTGTAGCCGAGAGCATCGAACAGAGTAACGCGTTGCTCCTCTTTTCGACGTGCTTTTGTAGTACTTCTCAATTCAGGCTTAGCTTCTGGTGAACTACTGAATACCTCCTGGAAAAATACATTCGCATCATGACTATTTCCCTTGACAACAATAATTGATGAAATTTTCAATTTTCACATCCATATAGCCTATACACCTAAAATACATAATACCCCCCACCCAACTAAACAAAATAAAATAGTTAATTTCATATATTTATATACCGTTTCCAGAAAAATACAAAAAGGAAACACTAGTTGAGTAGCATCATTGAAAATCGTTTTTAGGCTAAATAATATATAGACTACCTACAATAATCCTTGAAAAAATTTGTTTAGAAGTAGACATGAAAAAAGTACAAGATAAATCGTTCCTTTACACAAAGAAATGACATGAGGTAAACTAAAAACTGATTTCGTATCTAAACAAAAATTCATCCAAAAACATCATCCGAAAAAAAAACAACCTTTCAATTCTTCGATGAGAATAGTTTCTATATTTTACTAAATAAAAGTATTGCTTTTTTAAGCTACACTATTTTATGGTGGAAGAGAGATTAATTTGAGCTTAATAAAAATTAACACAAACTTTCAACATACTTCATTTCGAAAATACCGGTTTACATTTATTTATTCGATTTTTCAAAAAGATCTGGATAACTCATTATGCTCTGTTTAAAAGTCAACTTATTGAACTTGTTTCTTGTAGGGTACGCGCAGAGAGAGAGCGGTCGGGCGTTCCGAGTTCCGCGTCCTGAGTTCTGCGTTCTTGGTAATACCTACAAACTAAGTTAACAGCGCACACTACCATTTCTTAGGTCGGGTATCCATATCTCTTATGTTTTTTCATCCAAGATCATACGTTAAACATATGGTATTACGAAGCACTACCGATACTGAAGTGATGAAGAATAATTATTAAGTCCTTTATCCTTTTTAAATTGAAGTATTTCGAAAATCCTTACATATACATCATCGCACATTTCTATGAGAAACATTTGTACCAAGTTTTAATGAATTTGATCCACTCGTTGAGCCATAAATGCGGAATAAACAAACATATATACAAATGCAAAACGGTCCACTACTTAAATCTTGGACCTCAGTTATCGCTTCGGTCAATTACACAGAACACAAGGAAAAGTAAAAATCATGAAATAATGTGGTCTTGAGTGGTTTACAGTATTTTGATGTAGGTCCGATTTAGTTGGTACCTAGATTTAAGTAGTCGTCATCCCTTATCATCACTCCTCTCATTATCCACGCAGCCTATACCTCATGTGGGCATCACCCTCAGCAAAACAAAAACAGTGAGACTGATGAATAATTCTTTAAATATTTCTTTAAAACAATAAATGGTCTTTTGATTACCTTTAGAGATTTTGAAGGGTAACATTGCGGTAACCATGTTCCTTTCGGTTTAGTCAGTTTTGCAATAATTATTCTAGCTTCCTCTCCTCTATTCCTACTGAGCAGCCATCTCGGCGATTCTGGAATCAACCAATAATAGCTGAAAAGGAGATGTACAATCAAGATCAAACAATCTACCATTCATTATCTATACACATTGTGGGTAGAAAACTATTCATTAAAATCAATGAAATCTCATTCACACCTAACGACACCGGACAGACACGACACGTAACATGCGATGCCTGACATTTTATTTCAACTTATCCAGGAAAGAAAAAAATATTATTATTTTATGACGTAAAATTATTCTCAAATATAATTTTGCCCGACGAGAAATTATTCTCTCAACTGATTCAAATGAGCATGCTCACATTTACCAGGAGTTAACCGCACCGACACGGAACAGCAATGCCCAATCCAATTGCGTAGAAGGATAATATTTTTATCGGATAAGCTACGTGTCGTGTCAGTGTGCTGTTGGTAGATATAATCGTGGCTCAAGGCCTATTCAAATATGGTTCAATGTTAAAGAGAAAATGAAGAATATTTCTTGTGAATAATTTACAGTTGCACCAAATTGAACAGCTTCAATTAAAATGCTTCGGAGGCCAAGTAAAATATAAAAAATATAAAAATTAGCGTTGTTAATTTTTAATATGATAATTGTACTTGGAAAAATCATATAACTGAAAAGGAGATTTACTTTAAAGCCCATTTACTCTGACAATAGAATGATGTACGACTTTCGAGAATCGTGGGATACATGAGTCGATAAGCCTCTCAACAGTAAAAGATATATTTAGTAAGTAGAGATTATCCTTGAAGATAGATCTATGAATTGCGATTAGAGAACTATGATTTGTTAAAGTTATACGTTATACCATTCATATTGTGTATCTTGTCAAGAGTATTCTACAATTTTATTTTTATAATAATGTATAATAATCTTCGATAAAGTTTCTAATACGATGTGGTTTGCAGTGGCGAAGCGTGGTATGCTTATTTGGTCATCGCCGGGTATATTTCCTTATATATTTCCATCCGGGTATAGGAAATATACCCGGCGATGACCAAGTAAGCATACCACGCTTCGCCACGGGTGGTTTGTGCCTCAGAGAAATAAATCACTCTTGGTTTTTAAATTTAATCTTTTTTGTGCCTTATAATTCCCCTCATCCTCCATGTTCTTATCAATTTACAAGTCCAAATATGTATGGAATACATAGCTCAAAAAGAATTAATGAGTAATAAAAGCACTCTTGGTTTTTAAATTTAATCTTTTTTGTGCCTTATAATTCCCCTTATCCTCCATGTTCTTATCAATTTACAAGTCCAAATATGTATGGAATACATAGCTCAAAAAGAATTAATGAGTAATAAAAGCACTGTTGGTTTTTAAAATTAACCTTTTCTGTGCCTTATAAAAGCATCCTTATTCTTATAATCTCTTAAAAGACAAAAGTTTTATTAAATACACAGCACAAAAAGAATGGATGAACATCATAGTCTTACCTGAGCATCACAATGAGCGGCACTGATGTTGCCAGTGACAGTTTGAATGCATCGCGCAGCAAATGACTGAGAATGGCAAGCAAACACATGCCTAGGGCAAAGCACATCGCTATTATAACTCCGATAGTTGTGCGCTGAGCGTGTCCTACAAGCTCCAATGCTGCAAGCAAGTAATCGCTGTCAATTTTCTCAAGCAATTGTACAAAGCTACTAACAAAAAAATAACAAAACGTAATTCGAGAAAATTAGGAATACGTATAAGCTGATAAATCATCAACATTGAATTGAGAAGTTTGAGGAATATACATTGAAAAATAAAGTACCATATTTTTATGTTTTGTTCTTCAGATTAAAACTCGAGCAAGACCGGATGACACGAAAAAAACTTAAAGGATTGATACGATAAGAGTAAGAAAAATATAAGTCAGGCACTGATTTTAAAAAACTTTCGAGTAGAAAAACAGACTTAACTTACATTATAGTGAAGATCGTTACATCCTGGTGTTTGGTCACAGAGACTACTTAGAAGTTTTTTTTTATAGTGTTATTAAATTAGTTGAAAAAGAATGGATATACAACATAAAAATATAAGAGTTTAAAGGAAAAATCAAGCAAAATAAACAAAAATTACAGCTTTTTTAATATTTTTTTTGTTCAAGATCAAATTTAATCTAACCACTTATTCATTATTATCAAAATTTATTGTTTTTAGGAGGCGAATGTCTATGCTTTGATGTGTTAATTTACTGCTCATAATTTTGAATTCTAAAACAAGACAAGAATCAGTCATGGTGAGGACAATTTGTCAATTGTCAATACAGTACTTACAAAATGAGCGACGCTTTTATTTTATATTTATATCAAATTATTCTATATTTATGACAGTATGATAATATCAAACTAATACTCAAATAATAATACTATAAAGAGAAAATTTACTGCGATCAATAAAGATGAATCAGAAAGTATAGAACTCCTTATGAACCAAAAATAAAATTTGGGAAACTTTCCATACTTCAACTGAAAGCTTTTTAATGAAAGAAAGAAACTCAATGTTGATGTTTGTTGATGTCAAACCACTATCTATTCAACATTACCGGAAAATATTATTGTTTCATTCATAATAAAGAAATAACAAACATCAAATCAAACACAACAGAATATTTGGAAGCTTTCTTTTAATGCTAGAATATTGTATTTCAATTGATAACTCACCCAAAACAAAACTTATTTGATAAAGAGCTGGAAAGAATAAACCGGATAGAGTACGCAACAAAGTGTAAACCATGTAGTTAGGTGAGAAGCAGGTCATAACTGATATCAATACGTCTGGTATTAGCACAAGCAGTAATGCTGGTCTCCTGCCATATCTGTGGAGCAAACATTTAAATTGAGAGCTCCCACTTTCCAATAGTTGAAAAACTCCATTCCTTGTATTTAAAAATCACATCAGTGGTTGGAAAAAAACAAATAGGTAGTATTCAATAGAATAGGTAAAGGAATAATTGATTTCCACTTCTTTCAAGCTTTGCAGTATGGAAAAATGAGAAAAAACATAGTAATCTACCTATTGATTAGTCACTAAAATTGACATAATTATTATGTATTTGATTGAAATTCGGCCAAGCCTTCGTAGACTAGTGACCTAGAGAATCGCAACTTCAGTCTGTTTTGTTTGGTCACGAGTTCGATTCTCATTCCGTCTGGATTTTTTGTATAATCCGTCACAAGTTACAAGTATCATAGACTCATGTGGTCATCGTCATCATCATCAAAATAATAAAATGAAAAATATTAACAAGAAAAACATTTTATGAAGCATCATTAAATTGTCGTATATCTTAGAAATATCAGAGAACAGATGATTCATGTTATTTGATAACATTATAGCCGGTCCTATACAAGATATCAAACACCAATAGTAGGTCTATACTACGATATATCTACCTCTCATTAATCACTTGAATGAATGAATTGATAAAAATTCTTCAGATTCTACATATTATGAGATATTCCAAATAATTGAATAATATTTGAAAAAATGTTGATAGAAAAACAAAGCAAATATCTTGACTATATTTTGAGCACGTTCAACCTATCTTGAAGACTATTGTGCTAAGTGTGAAGCGAGAGTCGAAAAAGAGGATTAAAGCCCTTTAAATATTCAAATTCAAAATATATTTTTGTCTTTAATACGTGGTACACAATTCCTTTAGCTCAATTAAACATCTTATTGGCTCAATCTACTTCAAAATTGCCATAAGCCAGACTTTTTTCTCACCTATCAGAGATGTATCCGAAAACTATGCTTCCTATGAGAGATCCCAAATAAAAAAGCGTTGTAGCCAAAGAAGGTTTCCAAGAATTATCACAGACCAAATTAAGCTGCAATGAAAAATAATAATAGAAATTATTCTCATTTCAAGCTTGCGATTGAATAAAATCAAATTTTTAGATTCATTTATTCGTTATCAGTACTGTAGATACAACGTATTTCAGCAAATAACAAAATAAATTGAGATATATTTCAATATCCAAGGACATTTAAAACATTTTACAGCTGGAAGCTCAAGCAAAAGCGCAATACGATTAAATAAATAGTAAAAACTTGTATTGTAGGTACTATTACAAATAACAAGAATAATTTTCAGAAAACAGTGGATCTCCACTACGAAATTCATTATGATTGATCAAGAGCTAGCCTAAGAAATGATAATATCATTAAGATGTTCACTAACCTCAGTAACAAGTGTGATATCATAATTCTTCTTATCATAGTTCCAACCATGCCTGCAGGGTATGGTTGGTAACGTAAAGTTGGTATCATCAACGTGAGACTTGTTGAAGGAGCTCAATCTTCTACGATAATCAATATCGTACATAAGGCACTTTTCATATCTGCCATTTCTAAATGGTATAGAGATTGTTTTCTTTTCTTCTTCAGTCAACGAATTGTTTCCTAAAATAGATTATTGCAATAATGAGTAGTGTAATAATATCCATATTATGTTCGTATGGCTTATTATCGGTTGGGAGGCCCTCACGGGTGGGATCCACCTCGCCTTATTTTTGTGTCGGTCACCCATCCAAGAGCGGTTTTAAGTGAATGTGACTTGACTTCATGATCACTCAGCAACCGATCTTACCAAGCGACCAAACAAAGCCACACTAATGTAATAGTATAAAAATGTAATAATTGGAGTGGTCCGTAGCCGAGAGCGATAAGCGCCGGTCTGATAAGGTTCCGAGATCGATCTCAATTGACAGAACGGATTTTGACCACAAAACGGCCACTCCCGACTGCCTCTCATCATCAACCCTCTCATTACCCACGCACAAGCCTAGAGATCAAGTAGGCATACCTATCAGCAAATAAATATACATAGAAAAATGATTTAGCAATAACTCAAGTAAAAATACTGCTTTAATCATTCTAGACTGATTGGAATAGATATTTAAATTTGAGAAAAATAAGAGTAAGTTATTGAATGACAGCACAGCAAATTAAGACCGGCTGATTTTTACGAAAGCTTGAATTTCACCCTTGAAAAAGCACAAATAATTTCAATGTTTTTCGGAAAAAAGGTGATTTTTGCATATCAGTGTTGATTATTTCTTCAACGCCTGAAAATGTACCTAACTACATTGAATCCAGATCACATCACATACGCGCAACATCCTTGAGCTTTTCAATTCTTTGAAAAAATATATAGCCTAGCAGCTAGGCAGTTTTGAATTCAGAATACTTATCTGATTTTTTCTTCTATACATACCGTTCTATTAACGGTTCTAATTTTCGTTCTATATATTACCTACTACTGTACATTGCATTATTAATTATGAGTCTGTGTGGTACCTGCTACTTTTCTGAGTTTTGATTTTTGTCCCGGTCAGTACCTGGACTATTATGGCAACCCTAGCCTAGCTAAATATCTAGCTCAGAACTTTCATGAAACTGATTCAATTTGTTGAAAATAATTCAACTGAAATGAAAGACTGCTTACCATCGTAAGAAAAATTATCCAATTCCGGTACTCTACACCAATGATCAGGGGTTGCACTGACAAATACTTGCGAAAATACGAGGAAGACTGTGACCACAGAGGCTGGGATGCAAAGAAGAGCAAAAAGCTTTTTTTGGTGAATGGTTGTGCTTTCATTGTCCAAACAGATGTGTTTCTCTCCGGGAGCATTGTCCATCGTGAGCTGTAGAAAGAAAATCACACCGTACGTCAATTCAGGTGGGCCTACAGGGGGGTTTAATGTCACCAATGGCTTTATAAAATTTTTTGGGATTTTTCTAATGAGCTAACAACCTAGGAACAATGATAATTATTTAGCCGTTGTTTGTTGCAAATAACATGAAATCAGAAAATGTATCAGTGCCTTCAGTTTTCACATAATTTACCTGTATTGAATTGTACAAATGGGATTAACGTCTTTGTCGTTGGGGAGGATTGGCGTCATTGACTCGTACAGTATTTCATCTTTTAGGGCCTGGTCACATACGATTGTGGTTTACTTTACTTCACTTCACTAGAAGAGCTACACTTTGATTGTGGTTTGCTTTACTACACTTCACTTCACTTCACTTCACTAGCAATGGAATTTCCTTCAAGTGGAGTGAAGTAAAGCCAACCACAATCAAAGTGTAGCTCTTCTAGTGAAGTGAAGTAAACCACAATCGTATGTGACCAGGTCCTGAGTGTATGAGATACTGAGATAGACCAGATAGTTTCTACAAGAATATCTACGGCTACTAGTAAGCTACTTGATATGCTTTTCAAGTAGGTATTATTTTTATTTTTCAAAAGAAAGTTACAGATCATACAGTTATAAACTAATAAAAACACTGAAGGTATCTACACTATAAAAAGTCTTAGTGTATCTTCTTTGGACTTATGTTTTTTATCAAAAATGTTCAACCCGAAAATAACTTAGTATTGAAAAATTTGCCAATGACAGTTCAATTGGGCTATACCTATAACTATAGCCTAAATGTACCGGTCGAATAAAGAATTTCTATAAATAAAAATAAATCAGCAAAGCAAAATGCAATGACATACTCTACCTTAGTAATTTCTATTTCATGATAAATAGTTGTCAGATGATTTTAGGTAACCAGTTGTTGATAAATCGCAACTGAATTAAGAGACTGCTTGAACAATTATTAGAAAGGAATCCATCCATCACCTATCGCAAGTCAAAGTTCAAGAATTACTTGAAAAATTAAAAATTGTAAGATAAGCATGGATTATAAGTTATAAGGCACTAGATAAATAGTAATAAAAAGTGTTTAAAAATGGAGCATTGCTCAATACTTCTTATTTCTACACCATTCCCATAATTATTAATAATTATCTAATCTACTTTGCACTTGCGTAGTTAATTCAAATATCGAAAATAGTATTCACTTGCAACCATAACATAACCTAACTTTTAACCAACCAGCTGACCGCTGACACGTCGTAAGCATCTCCATCCGATCAAGTAAGTCATTCACATATCCTCATAAAAATGGAATAATGCAATTATAATAGTTGAAAAATTAATTTTGATAACAAAATATTAATTTTTCATTAAATATATATATGGTTTTGAATATTTTTTACATTGAAAAATAATTGACCAAGCGAAGAGAAGACTGAGTGAAGCGAAAAACCAGTTGAGCGAAGCGAAGTCTTGTTTCAAGTCGATTGGCTTGTCTTTCGTCTGTTTGTATGTGTGTTCGTAAAAGCATATTATAAGTAGAGTTAGTGGTAGAGTTCCCGGGGCGAGTACTAACTATCTTGTAAACTCTCCCAATGAAAACGTTCATAGTAGAGTATAGAGTGATGGTAGAGTACTTGTTTTAAGTACCAAGTAAGTAGAGTAGAGTTAGTACGGTAGAGTTAGTATGCTAGTTACTCTACCACTAACTCTACTAATGAAAACCAGGCTTGACATTGTCAATGAAAAGCATTGACAGATTTCAACAGGATTTGACAGGAATGTTCATTTTGAAACTGCGCGATGATATGTGAGGTTTTTTTAAATTTTGCATTTTAAGGACGAAATAGAAGGTTCGTCGCAGAAAAACCAGCGGAATTATGTTTTATTTTCTCGAAATTTCTATTCCAAATTGGGAATACTGTTTGGTTGTTGGCAGGAGAGAGGTGATCTGTGGCGGTACCCCATGGATTGTCTCTCGACTCCAACACTACCTCCCTCCGTCATAGGGTGTGTAGCAGGAACAGTATTCCCGTGGCCCACAAGCAATACGTCCTCGAATGGTAATGGCACAGATAAGGTAGTAATCTACTACCTTAGATTACTACCTTATCTGTGGTAATGGTCTGGCAAGGTATAACAGAAATAATGTCCATATTTTTCTGCATCAACCTTTCTGGTACCTCACCGCGTGTGGGCCGGACAACGTACGTCATAGGTGACCTCCGTTTGGTGACATCTTTCGACCAAATATCTAGTTTTAAGATGGCCCGGACGGTGGATTACCATACAGTGATTGCGGCTAACAAGGCTATGGCGAAGGTGTTGACTTCCAAGGCTAGTAGATTTTTAGATAAAGTTTCTAGTAACCTTGGTAGTCTCATTTCGTCTTCTTTATTAAGAGGTTTTTAATAATTTACATTTCATATCATAAAATTTTCTTCGATTTCTCTTCAATTTTATTCTCCATGATGAACTTCCAGTCAATAATTCACTTTAAACTTGTTTGAATAGGTACGACATAACAGTTTTAAATTTTGAACTCAAAATGTTGATGATAGACGTAAAGTCCAAAAGCGCTCTATTCACATGAGTAATAAATCTATTTTATACTAATAATAGTTATAATTTAATTCAATCATCAATAATTGATTAATTTTCGATTAAAATAGGCTACCACATAAATGGTATACATTTTACTAAATTGTAACATTAATAGACCTATTATTATGGTCTTATGCATTGGGGTATTTTGTTTACGAATTATGGGTTCTACCGTATGTAGCAACAGTTGTAACTTTTCAACACTCATACGTAAATGTCTTTTAAAATTCAGAGGGTTTTCAATTGCAAGTAGACTTGCTGGGCTCACCTTGTGTGATCTCAGCAAGGCTTTCGATACGCTTGATCATGTGATTCTCCTCAAGAAACTAAAGCATTATGGTGTGGATGGTTCTCCTCTGAGGCTTATTCAAGCCTACCGGGGGGGTGGTCGCAGACAGGCTGTACTGGCCAATGGAGTGCTCTCGCAGTTTAGGAACTGTGCTGACTGTGGAGTACCTCAGGGCTCTGTCCTGGGGCCTCTACTTTTTTTTATTGCAGTGAACGATGTTGCATGTGTAGATGGCAGAATGGCTGTCTGCTATGCGGATGACACCACTTTTTTCAATGAGGACTGCAGTATTGAGGGGTTGAGGGCAGCTATGAGGGAGACCAGGCTGTTTGCCTCAGACTGGTTCTCTGCAAACCTCTTCCTCCTCAATGAGGACAAGACACAGTCAATCGTGTTCAGCCTCAGAAATGGGGATGAATATGAAACTGCGCCAGTGAAGCTGCTTGGCTTGGTCCTGGACAGGAAACTGTCATGGTGCAGCCATATAGAGGCCGTGTGTTGCAGGCTGAGCAGAGTCGTTTTTCTACTGAGGGGCCTGAGATCTAGTGTTCCTACACACTACCTAAAGGTATGCTACTTTGCTTTTTTCCAGAGCATCTTATTGTATGGCCTCGTTCTCTGGGGTGGAGCTGCGGATGTGACTCGTGTGCTGCGCATGCAGAAGAGAGCCATTAGGACCATCTGTGGGGCTGGGAGTCTTGCCCACTGTCGTCCTCTCTTTATTGGAGAGAAGATTCTCACAGTTTACGCTCTCTATATCTTCTATACACTTTGCAGGACCCATTCAAGTGTAGATGAGCTTGTCACCAGGAGGTTCTTTCATACATATGAGACAAGAGGGAATCGCAGGTTGGATGTGCCTTACCTGAGGCTCAGCAGAACTCGGACTGGCCTTGCGCATCTATCAACAAGACTGTTCAACAAGCTCCCTTTATCTGCAAGAGACCTACCTGCCGGACGATTTCAAAGAGCTCTGAAGGGGTTGCTGGTGGAGAACCCATTGTACTCCCTCAGTGAGTTTTTTATGTTGGATGACAATCTGGTGAGTTCTTATTTTTGACTATTTTATGGGTATTTGTTTTTTGTGCCTCTTTAGGCTGTTTTTTTGTTTTTTGACGTGTCCCTGGTGGCTTTAATTATCCATCTTATGGACTTAATTTAATAAATACTAAGTTCGCGAAAAAGAGTTGCAGATGCACCAAGTTCATCTCACCTATTTCCTATTCAAAACTGATTGCAATATTCTTCTCTCAAAATCACAACACAATCTTGAATTACTTCATAAAAAGCTTCACAATATTCTTCATCATAATCCAACATGATTATTTTGTTTTTGTAGTTGTAATACTCGAATTCATTTTTTTCTCATTTTACTTTTATCGTACCATTTTATTTTGTATTGCTCTAATTTTAAGCTTGAGTTTGTAATTTTTTTCTGCAGAGGAATAAATTATTTATTTATTATTTATTTATGATCCTCACTCACGATCTTGCCTACAACAGACTTTCCTACTGGTGGCCAGTACTTTCCCTGTATAGGCCTATATGGAAATTGGTGGAAAGTGATGAAAAGTGACACAATGGCAAGTAGGCCTGGCAGCTAGTAGCTTTCCTCCTCCACTTTCCCCGTTTATAAGCCGCTGTAGTGTAGTGCACGGCAATAGGCCCGCTGGTCTTGTGATGACAGGAGGTCTATGTCTAATAAGCATTGAAGTAGAAAGCAGCCAATGAAATTGACCCACAAATATGCTTAAATCTTGTAGTTAATACGTCTTGGTATATTAATTGCTAAACATAGTAGAGGCTGTAATCAATGTTTACTGGAAAATATTGGTGACGGCAGTGAATAATAAATATTGACGGATTTATTTCTGAATGCATTTAATTTTTGCTTCATTGAACACTGCTACCGGTAATCCTAAGTCAAGCGATACCAGACATCCAAGCTGTAGTCTACTACAAAGAAGTACCGATATAATGTATCAAAACAATCATTTGGAATTTTGGTCATTTCTACCAAATTTCTAAAGAAAACAACACATAGAGCTTTATTATCTGTGCTTTTGCTAAGGATGCGAGTCACAATACAGTACAAACTAGAATAATCTTTTTCTTTATTATTCAATCGCAAACAAAATATTCATTTTTGTGACCTTTTTTCGTTGGGTAAAAATTTCTTAATGTTTAGGTTCTATATCAAAGTGTGTAAAACAGCTTCAGCGGTAATTTCCCATCTGCCTTGGGAAATACACAAGCTAAAATATTATAATAAAATGCTATGAACATATAAATCAGTCATTTCAATAATTCCAGTGACAATGTACGAAAACAAGAAGTTTTCTTTGTTAATGTGAGATACCTACTGTGAGTAATTAATGTTTATTTTTATGATCTCATGGCGCTACAGAAACGTTGACGAATCCGATATAGGTGAATACTTCCGACCGAAAACTGAAGCTTTGTTTTAAGGTAGCCTTTATTTGAAGCGTTATCAAATAAATAAATAAAATAAATAATTTATTTCTCAGAATTTCATTTACAATAAATAATTATAAATATTGAAGAAAAACCTGAATTTTAAATTTACACAAAATAAATGAAATATTCTAAGAAATTAGGTACTCCCGAGATATTTCTTTATGGGAGTTACCAGATAATTAATTTATACACAACGTTTAAAATACTTTACGTTCGAAAAAGTTAATATTTGGAAAAAACCAAGCAAAAGACATTTAATCTGCTTGATGAGTCATAGACATTTTTTCTTTTTTAAATCGAATCAGGCACAGACCTTATCTTATAATAAATTCAACATAAATTCGGAAACTATTTAAAACCTAGAAACGTTTAGTACGGTATTATTACGTTAATCTTAAAGAAAAAAATCGGACAAAATTCTTCTAAACCATGAAATATTAACTTACATTACTGTAGCATTTCATGAGCTGAGCTATCTTCGGTGCTATTTCTATCATAAATCAACACTTTGCCACCTGCTTTATCTTTCATTTCCAATTCCACCCTGTTAAGAAGCCAATTGCCTTCTTCATTTGAAATAGCATTGATGAAAAGTTCACCTTTAAGCTTGGAGCCTTTAACATTGACATACAGATCCACTTTGGACTCATCTCCGCGAGACCTGCCTGAAAGGGCATCAACAAATCCAGATTGAACTGGCTCACCCAATAATTTTTTTGCAGCGGAATGATCCCTTAATATCTCCATTGCCTCCTTGAAGTAAGGTCGCTCTTGTGCCTTTTTCGTTATGTAAAATTGATATGAGGACATTGTAGCAACACACGCACAGCCACATATGGAAGTTAGCTTCACCAGTGTCATAATTTGAACCATTTTCAACAATCTGGAATCATAGAAAAATATTATTCATATCATTTGTTGTTTTAATAGCTGACGTTTTAATTGATAGATTCTCTATTAGATTATAGTGTAATTCATAAATTCTCTCTCAATGGGAGGGGGAGAGAGAGAGAGAGATACAAATACAGTAGACAAGGGACCAGAAAATTTCTTCTTCATAGAAGGAAATCGTTGTACAGAGAAAACGACTTTTTTAAATCATTATAATCAAACAAGGTAGTGTAGAATTATGACTATTTATTTAAACATTGCAACATTCTTCTATAAGAAATTGCAATAACTGCAATGATAGTTGTAATTTGATAAAATACATAAATTTAAGATTCAACTCAAGAGGTGGGGAGAACTTGGTGGGATGAAAAAAATGTTCAAAGATTGAATTTGAAAATAGTGATTTGTGTAGCTACCTATACTACAGAGACTGTATAGGCCTAATCACAATATTGTCATTTGCTATTTCGCTTTGTTTTTTGCTTTTGATTAGCACGGTCAAATATCCACCATTATTTTGCCAACTTCCATAAGATTTACATTGGGACGATACTTGATCCAAATTTTGTGTGATAAACTTCTAACCGGAAATTTGTGGTGAAAACTTTACATAAGGGTTGAGAAATTATTTTTAACTTAGAGAAGTGAATTTCTATGTCATTTCTCTTAAAGAAAGTTTGACAAATGGGTGATTGGGTTTAAATTTGCCTATAAGCCAATATCAGAATTTTTAAATATTGGTAAAAGTATGGCGGTTGCAGGAAATAGAATTTTCCAACACACTGTTATAGCCGGGCCCTTTTACAACAATGGCCACATGACCAATGTACCTATACCAGCGGCTACGAAAAAAAGGCGGCTGAGATATTTTGAGCTGTTGTCAGCTGACTACTCAAATCATGCAGGGGAATCAAATCTGACGATCGTAAATTACTCGAAGCTTGGTGTTGCCAGTTCGTGATAGTGAGCAAGCAATAAATTTCAACTTTTCCTGGCTTTACCGGTTCCATATCTTACAACAGCGCAGAATCTCTCAGCTGCATTATTTTGTTTTACACATGGAATTTTTCCTACAGTTACCCACAACTAACTAAAAAGTGGTTGATTTTGGGTAAAATCATAAAGCAAATATCGTCTGCAATTTCTTAAACGTTCTGAGTATTTTTGCTTTAGTAGAATTAGAAGAAGGAAAAAATGAAGATTGAGTGGTTCTCAAATTTTGGTAAGTCTAGCCTACCCCATAAGGGTAAACATGTCAAAACATGAGTTTACTCTTTAAAAAAAAAATAATTACTTTAAATCTACATTACGGTTTTAACTGTAAAATGAAATTATGGTACAAACCGGTTTGTTTCTCTTACAATTATTTATAGCTGAGTGGGAGAGTGGGAACACGTTGATAAGGGGTACCTGAAATGTTTTTTTGTGTGAAAAGCTGTATAGTATTGGAATAAGTTTGATAATTTATTGAGTGATCGACAGAAATCAGTGCATGAATAAGCCACTTTTCTAGCTAACTGTAGGAATACATTAGTTTGCTTTGCTGTCATCATTTATTACGCTTCAAAAAGTTTGGATGATTTATAAAGAATGCTGATTTAAAATAAGCTATTTTTCCACAATTATTTCAAATAAGTAACATACCGGTAGTAACAAAGGTAAAACTCACGTATTGATAAGTTGCAGATCTATTAATTGCAGAACTGTACCTTAATTTGACACGTTTTGTTGTCAATACCTTCAAACTAGGAAGAAAAAATCACATAATTCGTGAAATTATTTTATTTTTACAAATTCGATATCAACTTGATTTGAAGATAAGCATAGTTTCAAACAACTGGATTCAAAGTGCAAATAACCTAAAACCTAACCACAACACATATTTAACCTCAAAAAGCGAAGTTGCGATTTGCGATACTGTTTCGATATCGATAGATTGGGTTTCGATATTGTAGAGTATTGAATCAGTATCGAAGCCATTGTATCGAAAGGAGTATCGAATTTCGAATCCCTCTAGATCTCTAGAAGTGATACCAAATCGATCAGAAAATGCTTCAACACACTTCTCACGATTTTATTTCTAGAATAATTGTCTGCAACTGCGAACCGCACCTCATTTCGGCAGAACACAGGACAGGAAGTTTAGAAGAATAAAACGTAATTTATCAGAACAATATAAATCAATAGCTCATTGTACAAGAGCAATGATAGTATTCAATAATTGAATATCACCAATTTGCGATATAAAATGTAAATTGCTCTGGCTGAATAAAATCAGCTGAAGTGGATTACACAAATAAATTATTACATTTATGAGGAAACTCCCTACTGAACACGTGTTCGGCACAACATGACTCAAGTTAGTGTACTGTTTAATTAATTAGTTATTTGGCAAATAAGAGCCAAGAGACCGTTTTCGCTGACTCGGCAAACCAGTAGTTGCCACCAGCAACTACAAAACTATAGCAGGATGCAATTAACTTGTCATAAACCAGCTGATCGACGAGCATAATATGATCACAAAACTTAACCTACAAATGCTGAATCTCGCAGATTATTGAAAAGGTCATTTAAAAAGTTATTCTTTGAAAGGTCTTCTTTAAAAAGGTCTTTTAAAGACTTTAAAGGTCTTTAAGACTTTCAAGCCTTATGATTATTGTGTCGAAATCACTCTTTCATTATTACTGGATCAGCTGATTTATGACAAGTTGAATTGAATCCTGCTATACATGGCATTATGCAGAAGTATATAGCAGGATGCAATTAACTTGTCATAAATCAGCTGATCGACGAGCATATGATCACAATACTTAACCTACAAATGCTGAATCTCGCAGATTATTGAAAAGGTCATTTAAAAAGTTATTCTTTGAAAGGTCTTCTTTAAAAAGGTCTTTTAAAGACTTTAAAGATCTTTAAGACTTTCAAGCCTTATGATTAGGCTTGAAAATCAGCTTTGATTAGGTCGAAATCACTCTTTAATTATTACTGGATCAGCTGATTTATGACAGGTTGAATTGAATCCTGCTATAATTTGACAGTGACAGTTTAAATATGAAACAGCTGGCTTACAAGTAGTCAGTGCCGAGAGACCGCCGCTCAATGAGCATTGTGCTCGGAAAGCTCGCGGCATCCATATAACTTTCCTTTTCTAAGATTTTATCTCATGAGATAAAATTTCAGAAAATGACGATCTCACACTTAACAGACGGATCAGCTGTAGTAACTCAAAGCAATCATAATATTTATAATAAAATATGAGTAAATATTTATAATAAAGTATCATGTAATTATTTTACATTAAAATATTTGTATTTGTGTTTTATATCAACAACAAGCTGTCCCGGCGAACTTCGTATCGCACTTTCCCCCCCCCTCAAATGACCCCCTCTTCTCCCCACAAATGTCCCCCCTTCATGCCACCCCTCAAAAAATGTCATCCCCCAAATGCCCCCCGTTCATTCCCCCCCACAAATGTCACCCCCACATCCCACTATCCCTCTTCATGTCAACCCCCTCTTTCCCATCAAATGCCACCCCCTCTTACCACCAATTATTTTTTTTTTAATTTCTCCTATTTTGTATTCTTTTTTTCATTTATTTCTTTTCAATTTTTTTATTTCCGTTGTTCAATTTTATTATTTGAAACGATATAACATGTATTATACGAACGATAACTCATTCTTAATTGATGATTCTAGCGTAAAAAATAATTAGAGCAGAAAACCTAGTACAAAAAGAAATGGTTCGGAGCGGGATTTGAACCCTTGACCTCTAGGTCGAAAGGCCGAAGCGCTATCCACTGAGCTACTGAGGCTTGAGATAACATTGCTTATTTTTCTGGTCTTGAATCACGATCATCTTTCCGTTCTTCGGTAGCCGGCAAGTTCAAAACATAGGTCTGTAAAATGTTTGATAGGTTAGGTCATGAATGTACTAATTATTTATCAATTATAAAGGGATTTTCTTATATTTTAATACATATTATGTTAACCAGTGCTGTAACAATTCAAACTAATCCAAAATCATCTGAATCGGTTCAGCCGTTCTCGAGTTATAAGCGAGCGTACAGACACCAACTCTCTTTTATTAATATAGATAACTAAATGA
Organism: Laodelphax striatellus; assembly: GCA_017141395.1. Taxonomy (NCBI): domain Eukaryota; kingdom Metazoa; phylum Arthropoda; class Insecta; order Hemiptera; family Delphacidae; genus Laodelphax; species Laodelphax striatellus. Next base: position 18,632,500 of record CM029530.1, read on the forward strand.
AAATATTTATGATAGGTACTGTATTGAATAAAACTTTGAAATTTTTACCTAAAGCTTATCTTCTGACATAATGTATGGAGTATGGTGGGATGTAGTGTTATCTAAACATAACGAAAACACTAATAATAACAAATCTTGATCACTGTTTTCAATAATCACATATTTGTAAATTTGTTTTGACATAATATTACTGTTTTCATTACAGCTTATCTGTCTTTTTTGCGTGAGATGGCCATTTTCGACCATTATTGTTCAGGTGTCATTGGTGCATATGCAAAAATTGCTTCAATAGCGTTGGATCAATGACTGAAACCACAGCCATCTCTAGGATAGAGATAGCTATGATGAAACGGAAATGAGACTAAACTGATAACTGGGAAACGACCTCAAAAGGGCCATAAGGCGTCATTTCTCTCGACCAATCACAGAGCACCAAATTTAAGCGTTAAATGAGCTGTTTCAACATGTCTCAACTCTCTCCTGTGTGATGGAAATACTGTTAATACACTCTCCTCTGTGGTTCCATTTACCGGTTGATCTCGGCGTCATTGCCGCCTCGCATATTATTACTCAAATGAAATGAAATTATGACCTTAACAAACATTTTTAAGCTGTTGTTAACATGTTTAGGCTGGCCGCACACTGATGCCGCATTTTAGTGTTCTTCTTCTTAAGTTAACAGCCGTTGGGCTGGTTGGCAGCAACTCTCCACGCTTCTCTGTCATCCGCCATCCTTTTCATGTTGCTGTAGGTGGCACATCTCAAATCCTTCAAAAGTTGTTCTGTGTACTCCAGTCTTGGCCTTCCTCGCATATTCTTTCCTTCATTCATCCCCTCTATTATTCTCTTTGTCAGTCCCTCATGCCGAAGAATATGACCAACTAATTGTGCTCTTCTCTTTTTTATTTCTTTCAGCAGACAACCTTTCTCTCCAACTCTCTCAACATTATTTTAGTGTTGCGAGGCTAAAATATAATGCTGGGCAACTCTTCACAACCAGGTAGAAGTTGCGTTTTGAATTGCAACACTATAAATTGTGGCATTATTGAGCTGCCAGCCTACGTTTACATGTATGATAATTGTTTGGATTTGGCAAGTCTAGAAACCAGGAACAGATCCAGAGTCGGCGTGGTGGGTGGTCACCCATGGCACTGCACTTCGATGGACCAAATGAAATCTTTGCAGGTATGTAGAGATTACAATTATTTGAAGGTCGGCCATTATGCGGAGTCATAATTCACTTATCACAAGATAAAACTGGTTTATGATTGGTCGAGATTACGGCTACCCTCTAGGAATGACTATGAAATTTGAGTACATGTCTCCATAGATTAAAGAGATTTGATTGGATCGTGTTTCTGATTGCCAGAGGCACTGACAAAATTTTTCCAAGTGAGGCGCAAGTAGCATCGAGCGCTCTGACCACCAAAATAGTTATTTCCGTCTGACACTCCAAAGACAAGAATGCTAATATGAAATAATGCTGTTTCAATAACTCTTCTAGAATGAATTTCAAATGGAAAAATTATTTCAACTGATTTCAAATTAATTGGGTTAACTTTATTGCCTCTCGACAGTATTTTTTTTTTTCAATTTCAGCAGCATTTGCTTTAGAAGTTTGATCCACATTGTCTCTTTTGATCATGACATGCGACTACGTTATTGCAAGATATTTGGTGAAAACAATGTATTCATTTTTCAGAGAAAATTATTCTCTGAGAACAAACATCGTAGATCTTCATGTAAACTAGATGAAGGTATTAATCGAGCATCTCATACCACATCATTGTCTTCTATTACAAATATATCAGATACTATCTGATACAGCTAACAGACCAGAATCATTCTGGCAGAATGTTATTTGAAGTTACTTGCAATTAACGCAATGAATGCTGTAGTTTTCCGAAAGAAATCTAGTAGATCAGATAGGAATTTATTTAATAAATTTATTACCATTCTACATTATTATACTCATCGTATTGTAAATTACACAAGACAAAGAAACGGCTATTTACAGAGATAATTGAACAAACAGTAGACTGTATGACAAATAAATATTAATTTTATTTTTAAAATAGTTTTTACAAAGTTTGAACGGATTTTCGACAATGCTAGAATACATCTGTACCGTGAACATAAATGAAGTCAAGTTTCAGAAAACTGTTAACTTCATTATGACTGCACTTTGGGTATTGAAAATTATTATTCTTTTAGAGACCATCTTGGACCTACTTTTGCCAAGGATATCTTTCAATCTCCAGTTTACGACGCTAGTTATGTATCTTTAACTTTATATTTAGCACAAACATTGATTAAGGTTCAACTTTTTTCTCATCATGAACGGTTGAGAAAAAGTCAAGTTTTACTTGACTTCATGACAAGCAGGTCGGCTTCTCCAACTTCGTTCAGATCTTGATCTCAAAAAATAATCATTCCTACTAGTTATCCAAGATCTTAATCTGGTTGAAGTTCGTACAACCATAAAATCCTTTGCACTTCAAAATAAAGAGATTACACTTTCGAAATTTGACAATTGGTAATAAAGAGATTTCAAATTATTCGTTTTAGAATGAAAAAAACAAATACTTGCAACACTAGTTTACTGAATGGAAATTTTAGTCCAGCCTTTTGTAATAAAATTATGCAGTTCCTCTCATATGATAAGAAAAACATGTAAGAGTTTTGAAAACTTTAAAAAATTCAATAATATAAAATGTTTTAGCTTAGGATAATCTCAAGTTATGCCGTAAATTTACCTATTCCACAGACAGGATATTTTTCCAATTATTATAGTACAAGAGTTAGTTAATAATGCGTCAGAAGATTATAATTCATTTCTTCTGAGCAGATTTATAACTCTAAAGAAGCCCTTGATGTAGACAGGGATCCAAAACCCACCAACAAGACAACCACTCAAACTCTTAGCTGGGAGTCGCTAACATACATCACGCTGCTCATTATATTATTACTGTAAATTCCATTACAATTGAAAAAAAAACTTCTAAAAACAGACATCAATCACATAACTAAACCAAAGATATCACTACACAGTTCAAACTAATTTACTTTTACTCGGCTTAAAGAAAGTATCTCTCATTGAAGAGAGGAATTGTGTTCAAAAGCTTCAAAGTGAAGAACAAAATTGTTGTTGGAGCCAAAGAGATAGTGACGTCTGACGCTGACATAGTCGTGCTCTTCTCTCATCGACATTGATCTTTTCTCTTCAAAATATATTTAAGAATAGCTTTGACTGTTATTAGTGTTTTCATTTAATCCACATCCAAAAAGGGCAATTTATTTATTATACTTAAGTAAAATGAACAAATCATATTGTATATTCGAATTGTTTAGAGGGTGTCATGTCGCGTCGGGTTGAGCTGGGTTGGCTCATCACATAGCATACTTGCGAGTCCACTCGCGGGCCAAATCGTTGTACTTTTCTCTGTCTGTCTTGTATATCCTGGCTATTTCCGGCACCAACGGGTCATCTGGGTTTGGATCACATAGTAAAGAACAGATCGACAGCAGAACTGCAAAATAACAAAGTCGAACTATCAATGCTATTGCAACAAAAATAACGAAATTTCGGACGTATCCAATCTCTACCCTTCACAGACCTGAAGCACTCCGCGAATCGGAAAGCAATCTACGAAATATACGAAGAACATTTTTTCATCTTATTTATGAATTTTATCTATGCATTTGAATATTACATTCTAGTTACAACATGGAAGCTTAAATAGCTCAAGAGAAAAAAAAATATTCATGATAATACCAAATAATAAACAAATGAAAGACAAATTGATTATGAAAGGACTGCCAAAAAATGTCACAAGCCTAGGACCTCAGAAGAAAGTCCATTCATGATGATTCCCCATGTTCACATTTGGTCAATTTTGTGTGCGTTTCAAGCATGCTGAAAGCTCAAGTCGATCTACGGGTTTGGATGGGTAGAAAAACGAATGCTGCACCGCCTGCGATACGCAGCATGCTTGAAACGCACACGAAATCGTCCAAGTATGGGTACAGTGTGCTGCATAGTGTATGCTGCACAGCATGCTACAAATGCTTAAGCTTATGCTGCATGCTGTAAAGCACAAACAGTTGATAAAGTGTGGACATAGGGAATATATTTCAACAAAAATCAAAGAGCTTCTTTATTATCAAAAGTAATTTTGATTAATTCTGAATCAAAGAGCTTCTTTATTATCAAAAGTAATTTTGATTAATTCCGATTACTTTGAATGTCGCTTATGCGACACTTCCATTCGATTCCATGCCCAAAAACTTTATTTATGTTTAAATAATAGACTAATAATAAAAACAATAGTTGTAAACATTCAGTTGTAGTGTAGCACGTGGTAGATTTGTGAATTTTCGGCTTAAAATTATCAAATTAATTATAATATTATTGAAATTAGCGAACTGTTAAGTGCTTTTACGGCTTTGAAATAAACTTTTCTAAATTCAAAATTGTTAATTTACTCGTGGATTATTCTCATGAACCAGAAATTCTTGTGACAAGTGTGTGAAAATACAAAACAATCAGTTTATGCTGATTATTAATGCTATCAAAACTTACTGACAGTAAAATTCTGAAGAGAAATAGTACAGGCTCAGTCTAGTTTTTTCTCCCAGATGTTATGATTTTGTGATTGTATAATGAATCCGTAAAAAAATATAAATAAATTATGGGTGTTTAGCAATTGTTTAAAGCAACCTAAAAGATAATTGAAGCTAGTTGAAGAGGCCTAACCTGTTAGGACCATATTATACGATTACCATTGACGAATGCGCAGAAAAATCTACGAAACGTCAACGCCGTCTTGTATAATATGGTCCTTAGGCCTCAAACACTAACCTAATCCAACTGTTTTATTCCGGAGTTGGAGCACAGCCGAGCTTTGACGCCAAAATCAGCAGTTAGATAGAACTTGGATGTTGCTAACTATGCACAGAGCATTTGATGCTCGAATTTTGTGCCCTGTCATTAATCGGGCGAAATTGCGCCGCGTTATTGTCACTACGTATAACTTGACTCTTACCCGAAAAAGAGTTGTCAGAGTATGTTTTTCAAGATTTTGTATCCGCCAGTGGTTTGTATGTTTTATATTGATAAATCACAAAATGAAAAAAATGAATTTTTAATCAACACAGTCCTGTTATTGGCAACAGATTTATGTATTTTGTGAAACGCCATCTTTCAACTGGGGATTTTTTCATGAATTTATCAAGTATGAGCCTAAAAACAGGGCAGCCTAGAAGGGCAGCACCAATGCTGTCAACATAGAATACCTTGGATCTTAAAAATTCCGAACGACCAATCATCTTGGGTAGGCATGCCATGTACGTACACGTACCGTACTTATTTGAAATGCAAAAGCAAATGATACTTGGAATTAAAAACAGAGATTCTTACCTTTTGAAATTGTTAGTGCAGGTGACCATTGTGATCTCAATATGTCAAGGCAAATGCTACCATTACTATTTATATTGGGATGGTATATTCTTGTTGTGAAAGCCACCTGTAAAACAAGATTTTATTACATTTTCAATCTTTTACATTCAATAGAAAAAAGTATCATTATTTATCAATTCAATAATTATCGCATTAGGCTAGATTTCTCATTGTAGCCCTAGTGTGCTAGGCCTACACAATCACAACATGCAAAATAAATGTCGATCTATGGTAAACTGTTGTAAAGTACTTTAAATACGACCTATAAAATTGTAGTATAGGCACAAAAAATCGAATTTTGACCACATCTGAATAATTATTACCTTATTAGTGACCTGACAAATATCTCAAGCATTGATATACAATATCCTGCATGTAATAATATAACTAAAGATATTTTCTTACTAGGTACTAACTGCTTCTGATATATTCTATATTGTTATATTTATTAGTGCTTATTTGTCATATTTAAATGTATTAGTGCTTATATTTTCTTGAAAGAATATGTATTTTTTGTAATAATGACATGCCTAATGTACTTACTGCATGTCTTAATTGCGGAAATAAATAATTGAATCATTGAATAGTATGTTTTTATTCTTATGCGTAAAATATTTTTGTAATGGATCATTCTTATCATGAAAAATGTTCTGAGTACGGTATTTACTTTTCAATTAGTTGGAATTTGTTCCATGAAATTGAAACAAGGATAATGTATTATGGAAGATCAACTCACCTTTGGAGGTTTGAAGGGATAATCTGTCGGGAAATGAATTGTTAAAAAAAATACTCCTCCTTGATATGGACTATCAGGCTGCAAATAAAAGCACAACAACATTTTATTAAAATTAATAGTAAATGAAATCGATCTTTTGAATCGTGAATCAATAATCAAAGAACACAAGATTGAAATTGATAGTTAAGAATAACACAAATCATTCCCATAGGGAAGTCCGATGGTAGCAAGCATTCAAAAGGCATACCAGTGTCCTCATGTCGGGCTTAGGCCAAAAACTCAAGTTATTTTACGTAAATTTGTCAAACTCTTCAATTAGCATTCTTCTATAAATTTTGACCATTAGGCTAGGCGTACACCGGTTAGTCAAGACAAGACGAGATTAATCACGTTTAGTCACAGTACTTCACATAGTTGCTTATGAACAACACTCACCGATAAGTCATTGCATCAGTGCAGGCCTGGATTTCCCACTAGGCACACTAGGCACTTGCCTAGGGGCGGCACGTCCTAGGGGCGGCACGGCTCTCGGGAGCCAAGTTAGTTTATATTTGTAAATATTTCGTTTTATCCAAGTATTAAGAAAATGTTCAAATTACTGCAATTAGAAATTTCATAGTGCTAATACCGTTGGTTGTACTAATCGAATTTGTAGTTTAATATTGGACTACTGTATACCAATCGAATATTCCAAATACCCCAATCATAAAAACTAAATTATTTTTTGTGAATACTGATTTTTTACCGTTTTTTTCGAGTTCAGTTTCCTTTTAAAATGTTTATAGTTTAGTAGTAACTTTATGTAAATAGTTTTGTATCTTATTCAGTATTATGATTTTCACACTGTTTGATAGTACTAATACTATGCTAATACCTGGTCGTGCTAATCAAATTTATAGAGTACGATATTGGACTACGGTATAGGCCTACAAATCAAATAACCAAATTAATCAAATTATAGAAAAACGGAATAAGTTCACATGAAAACTGATCGAGTCTTTTCTTTAATATTTTTATAATAAATTTTTCTCTAAAATTAAATTATTTAATTTTTCTATTTCAACAATTTACTAATAAGTTTATCTGAATGATTTTGTATCTTCTTCAGTCTAAGATTTTTAGAAATTTGCTAATACCATTGGTCGTGCTAACTAGTTTGATATTGTAGTTGTAAATTGTGTTCTAACAACTGAAATATGCCAATAAAATATTCCAAATACCTTATTCATAAAAAACTAAATATTGTTTTGTGATTGATGTTCAAGTTTGTTATTAGTTTCATTTTTCATGGTCAGTTATTTTTTACTTTGAATGAGCAATGAGCATAGACATTTAAAAATGTAATAAAAATCTAAAAGTAACTGATTGTTTTATTAAAAACCATCATTTCTGACTGGTAAATTTGCTATTTTATTTTCATAATAACTTATATAATATACATAGCATAATACATAATAACATACATAATTTATTATGTCAAGGGGCGGTAACAGAATAGTGCCTAGGGGCGGCAATTGGTTGAAATCCGGCCCTGCATCAGTGTGTGCTGCTTCATAAGCAACTATGTGAATTACTGTAACTAAACGTGAATAATCTTGTCTTGTCTTGACTAACCGGTGTACGCCTAGCCTAAGAAAGCTTAGCTACATCTAGCCTGGTAATCGTAACACATATTGGATAAAAATAATATTACAGTAAACGTTCTTTACCTAACCGAAATATTAATAAACCAGATAAAGTACAAATTACTCGTATTATAACTGTAACAAATATATTTACAATAATTATCAGTCACCAAACCATTTTATTACAGTAAATTTATTATATGATATTGTTACTGGATTAAAAATTGGAAATGTAGGTGATTCACGGGGAAATACCCCGTGATTTGATTCGGAAGCCCTACTAACTAATAAACACCTTACGCTGTGAGACAGGAGGGCTAGTTCAACAACAAAAAAGAAGAATCTTAGTATTTTACGTGACTTTCCAGTAACGATTCATAGTGATAATTACCAAAAAGAGTATAATGAATGATGGCAATTTTCTTAGAATTCAAATTACCACTAATAATACCGGGTGATTCAAAAAGAATACCACAACTTTAAAAATTTGTATGTTATGAGAGAAACATCATAGAACCTTTTGTTATACATCTTTACAAAGAGTATTTAAAGAAGTTTTTTTCACTCACAATTAAGTTCAGAGATGTTCCATATGACCCCTCCAGACACTTGAGCAATATCAATCCAAAACTTCCCTCAAACTTGTTCCTCACTATTTGTAGCATGTCAGGCGTAACAGTTTGGATGGCTGCTGTTATTTCTTGTTTCAAATCATCAATGGTGGAAAGATATTGATGATTTGAAACAAGAAATAACAGCAGATTATCAAAATGTTACGCCTGATATGCTACAGTGAGAGTGGAAAGAGTTTGAGGGAGGTTTTGGGTTAATATCGCTCGAGTGTCTGGAGGGGTCATATTGAACATCTCTGAACTTCTTTGTGAGTGAAAAAAACTTCTTTAATTTCTCTTTGAAATGATGTATAACAAAAGGTTCTAAGATGTTTCTCTCATAACATACAAATTTTTAAAGTTGTGGTATTCTTTTTGAATCACCCGGTATTATACTTTATTCATTATACTATCATTCATCATTTCAATATTAATTGGTCATTGTACTTACCGGACCCATTATGGTAGCCTGCCAATGAAATACTGAAACAAATAAAAAGAAATCATTTAGTGTTAAATTTACAATCACATGCCCAATATGAAGAATTAGGCTACAACCAGAAAACAGCAAACCTAGTATTGTACTCAATTTTAAGATAGGATACATAATGGTTTACATGGATTCATCTTATAATTTCTGGAAAATACATCTTTTGTAAGCTTCTGATTCATTGAGCAGCTAAGAGTTTTGAATGCTTTAAAGCAGTGATCTTCAACCCGCGGCCCGCTGAATGATTTCAGTTTCCAAACAAAGAACTATTTGAACTATTCAATTGAGTTTCAGTGCAATAGCAAATTAAAGGAATAATTTAATGTCTAGTTTCTCATTGAACTAAAAAATAATCATTTTGATGTTTTTAGTTTGGTTTTCAATTTTGTTACATGTAAGAGTATACATGTATTTTTATTATTAAATATTGATTTTCACTGTAATTTTTAACAAATGTAAGTTTTTTTTTCAATTCATGTTATATTATTTAATCTGGTATGAAATCTACAGGAATACATAGAATATGTATAGTATCATTTAAATTTCAAATATACAGTATACGTATTATATATAATCATACATAGGTAGGTAGATCAATGCGGCCCTCATTCCCGCCTATAATAAAAAATTGGCCCTTTATTACGATAAGGTTGAAGAACACTGCTTCAAAGTATCTGCAATATCTTAAAAATGAAACTCGGAAGTAGCATATCTCACAGAGAGTACTTTTATTTTGAAATACATAATCTATATTAATAAAAGAGAGTTGGTGTCTGTACGCTCGCTTATAACTGGAGAACGGCTGAACCGATTTAGATGATTTTGGATAAGTTTGAATTGTTACAGCACTGGTTAACATAATATGTATTAAAATATAAGAAAATCCCTTTATAATTAATAAATAATTAGTACATTAATGACCTAACCTATCAAACATTTCACAGTACGTTTTGAAATTGCCGGCTACCGAAGAACGGAAAGATGATCGTGATTCAACACCAGAAAAGATAGCAGTGGTATCTCAAGCTGCAGTGGCTCAGTTGATAGAGCTTACCTACGACCTAGATGTTGGGGTTCGATCCCGCTCCGAACCATTTCTTTTTGCACTAGGTTTTCTGCTCTAATTATTTTTTACGCTAGAATCATCAATTAAGAATGAGTTATCGTTCGTATAATACATGTTCTATCGTTTCAAATGATAAAATTGAAGAATAAACGGAAAAAAAATAAATAAATAAATTTTAATGAAAAAAAAAATACAAAATAGAAGAAATTAAAAAAAAAATAATTGGTGGGAAGAGGGGGTTGACATGAAGAGGGATATGTTGGGGTGACATTTGGGGGGGGGGAATGAATGGGGGGCATTTGGGGGATGACATATTTTGAGGGGTGGCATGAAAGGGGGACATTTGTGGGGAGAAGAGGGGGGACTTTTGGGGGGGGGGGGAGAGTGCGATACGAAGTTCGCCGGGACAGCTTGTTTTTATATAAAGCGTAGACCTAATTATTTAGTACATTATTTTGTGTTTTATTCTTCCTAATGAATCAAATTGAAGAAGATATTGTTTTGAATTTTAAGAATATAAAAACGTATTATACAATATGTCAAAACACAATTTTTGTTGTTTCAATAATTTCTCATCTGAATTATTATAATGTATAGCTGACTAATAAAATATCGAAGTACCAAACTAACTTGGGATTATAAAATATTAATAATTACTATTATAGCAGAATGTTGTGAGGAGGGAAGAGGACTACGTTGGAAAGCGAGTGAGTAGAATGCAGGTGGAGGGGTGTAGACCAGTGGGGAGACCAAGGAGGAGATGGAGAGACTGTGTTGCAGGGGACATGAGGGAAAAGGAGCTGACAGATGAAGAAGCCGGCGAGAGAATGGTGTGGAGGAGGAAGATAAGGAATAGCGACCCCGAATAGGGAAAAGCTAAAGGAAAAGAAGAAGAAGAAGACTATTATAGCAGAATCATTATTTTTGTAAATAATGTTTGTGAGAGAGGTGAATAAATAACACATTAATACTCATAATAATAAAGTTATCAGTAATAATAAAAGCAGTAGGGTGTAATACTTTTTATAATAAAATATTCAGTATAATTGTAATTTCTCTAGTGAATTGTATTTTTAACGAGATGAATTTTCATTCAAAGGTTGTAAATGGCAATCTCCTAAGAGATTACGGTTTCCAATCAGCAAATACTAAATACATACAAGTATGAAATAATGAAACGGTCAAAATACTCACAATCATCCCCAACTGGTCCTGCGGAACACTGTGCAGGTGGGTCTCTGCCTAAGTCCTGAAGCTCCTATAACAAAAAACAAAAACATATTTCATCAGTATTTTCTACAGACCAGTAGTAAAATGTCAACTAGAGAGAATTTAGTTGATGAGAAATTGAAATGCGAAAATTTCAGTGAGACATCAAGCTGTGACGCACGTTTAATCACACTGAAGATGGGAGCGTGTGTTCAGGACCGGTAGTTTCCAGGATTGGGCTAACCGAGTCAGTGACCTTGATGCTGGAAGAACCCAACTGTACTGTCGGCATCAGGTTTCCAACAAAAATGACTAGCTGCAGCTCTTTAAATGAAACTCAATTTACAAACATACTTCAATTAACTGTGATACAAAAACAAATGTTTGGCCAAAGTGAGACATGATTTATTTTTATCAGAAAAATAAAATTTCTACTAAAATAGAAATATTATACTTCAAATTATAAATTTAATTATGAAACAAAAATTGTGTGCAGGATACTATTAATACTGTTAATGAATTCCAATCTAGCGAAGATAATGCTTGATAAAAGTTCAATTGACGTATGATTAATCTAAAAACAACAACATAACTTTCTAATTATCTAACTGCAAATATCTTTATCAGGGGCCTAGTCTTACACAGACCTTCCTTCTATCCATGGAGATGAATTCGATCAAAGAATTTTGAATATGTATAGTTTTATTTTCTTCATTATAATGAATTTTTTTAGTTCATCATGACATCTCGACAAAATTTAAACTAATATACATGGTGTTATGTAGTTTCATATTGTTACATTCTATATTTTTCATTATTTTTTTCTAATATTTAGGTGTCCCACGAACATGTTTTTTAATGAGGTTAACTAGCCACAGTTTTTCATTGTCTTGTATCTATATTTTGTTTTATTTGGAAACTGTGTCTCCATATGAAATGAAAGAATGAATGAAAAATATACATTACCTACTGCAATACATTCTTTGCATAATTTTACTTTACAATCAAGTTTAACTCCCAATCATTGCTATATTAAGTGAAATTTATACAAATGATCAACTGTTTTAACTAATTTTCTTTTCAAAATTACAGACGAAGCCCACTTGAAAAGAACTAAAACAATAATGAAATCAACCGACGATAAGATGAGATCAATTTATGTTCGGAGTCATTATACTGAAGTAGATTGTGATCTGAATGATCTAGTCTGAGACTGGCGAGAGCTCTCACTTTCTGAACAAACACTTATAGTTTGATAATGGGATCGGTAGGAAGTAAATGTCCCTTTAATGTTCACTAATAGACTGATTTGCCAGAAACAACATCAGCTAGAACGAAAGGTCATCAAAACCAGTAGAACTTATAAAAAAGTATTGTAACATTTATTTTTATAATATTGTTCAAATAATTAGTAATCTTTCTAACTCATTGTTCTGCTTTTAAGAATACTCAAAAAAATTTGTCCCTTGAGTTAATACAACAAAATATTATTTTATAAATATTAATGTATTTTCATTAATTTATTTCGATTCAGAAGAAGTGTATTTTCATTAATTTATTTCGATTTAGAAGAACTATTTGATATTTTAGAATTTATAGTAGAATTGGTGTTCTTCATTTACAGGAATTTCAGTAGAAACTTTCATACCTAAATATGAGATTCATTTGAAGTTCCAAAAAGTATCATTTTCAGTATTGGTTATGAAACTAATGAACTTACTTATAAACGAAACTTAACTTATAAAATTTAATGACTAAGTTATATAACTATATAATAAAATTATTATTAAATTTATTATCTTACAATAAATTATTTTTGTTATAAAGATATTGGTTAACATCCTTGTGATATTATTGTCATCCACCGAAGATTATAACAATAATTAATTTACAAATAGACTAACCATGCTCAACAAATAACCCTAGTTGATTTATGTTTATGAATCTCTTTATATCACACACTGATTCAAAGATATACATCTTAAAGAAGATGGAAAACAATTTGAACATAAAAAAATATAAAAACTTGTAAGTAAGCATATTGTTTGTAATAAAAAATAATTTCAAATAAATCAAGTCTTGTTTTAATCAACTGTCCAGTGACTTTTGCGCCACTCTGTACATCAACAACCACACAATTCTCAAGAATCTATATCTGCCTTATATTCCGAAAAATGACGAGGAAGAGAACACGTAAAATTAATTTGTAAAGTACGGCAACTACAAAACAAGATTACGATATAAGGCCGCTCTCCTATCAACCAGTTTGACATCATCACAAAACAAAATCACTACAGTATCATCCGGATAATCTTATCCATTACTTAGAATAGAAATAATATTGAAGCAGTTATGATTGGGTCTACACAAAAATAAAAACAATACGCTGCTATATTTCAAGAAGTCAGAGTTCAAATTATAATTGTCTCAAGATAATAATTTATTTAATCAGTCTTGTAAATATTATGTATATTTGACAACTATAAAGGGATATTTCAACTTCAGCTCCGACATAAATTGCAACTCAGTTTTTTAAGGCTAACATCAGTTAAAATGTGACTTATATACAATGAAAATTTACCTCTCACAGCCTTTTTATATTACTAATGGATAGCCAAAAATTTATTAAAACAATCATGAATCCTAACTACAATGACGCAAATATGCTCAGACTCTAATCTGGAGCCTGTTTCATGTTAATTTAGAGGAATTGTAAATCAAAAAGAAGGCTGACACACACTTGAAATCAATCGCACTAAGCAATGTACTTGTATAGTCTAGTGTGTAGGTATTTTTACCTGTTTTACAAGACCACTTATTTTAAATGAAACAGGCTACTGAACTAAGAAATATGGAAGTCTCTCAACAAATTCAGTGGGATTGCTTGAAACCTGGTTTTCTATCCAACTAAAATTATTTCAGAAATCCATCTACTTCATGTGAATGTGGTGTAATATGAACAACTGCGTATTTAAATATCAATTCACAGCGCCCAGAGTATCACACAACATGATCTCATGCAGGCAAGGGAGAATCCAATAGAAGTTGATAATGTGATATCAACTAATATCAGTACAAATTTCAGTAAATGATACGTATTTCACGTACGTATAACACAGATGAAATCAGATGTTTGAGTCTCGAGTCTTTGGGAACGAGCCAATCAGCAATAACATGATAAGAAAAGCTTTGAATGGGATCTATCATCTGGTTGACCAGAGCTCCGCATAATTTATTTTTCGAAAATGATGTAATATATTATTCGTTTTAAAGTATGATTAAAAACATAATTATTGTGGATTATACTGTATTTCTCGTGAAGATTGGGAGCTATGACAATCATTGTTTTACAAAATGATCAGACAATACAAAATGAGTTATTTGAAATATTACTGTTTTGATATTGTAGTTATCCAATAACTTTCCAAGAGGAATAATTTTCATCAGTCAACTTAAAAAACAATAAAAATCGAAGGATTGATTATCCTCTCAAAACAACTTAGGAGTGAAGCCCGGGAATGGAAAGAACAGACATGAAAAATTGAAATTGGAGTACGGAATAAGAACCACTATCTAACATAAATGAAGCATAAATTATGGAGTTTCCATTTCTCGATCCATGCCCAGATGTCCTGGAGGGATCGCGTCCGAGACACTAATACCTACTTGAAAAATTAAAACAACTGGCCACAATTACTCATTCTAAGTAACTGTAGTAGAACAGTGTTTGAATGAGTCAAAGTACAGTCATGGAAAAAGTTACTGGCCAAAATAAAAATTAGGAAATAGAAGTTAAAATTCTAGGGTTTGGTAAGGGACAACCAGAATCAATTAGGACCAAGTTTGTGAAGTAGATTAAATGAGAAAAAATAGTTAAGATGAAAGATTGAAGAAATAAAAACCATGAAGTGGGGAAGGAACAACAAAAATCTATAAAAAAATAAGTTTTGAAATTAGGCCTACATCATACTGAATAAGAGTAGACCAAGTAGAGAAATAATATGAGAAATTAAATCAATAAATAGAAAAACAAGTGTATCACATGAGAAATTCATTTTAAAGAACATTTATATCAGTAATAAATTAATTGGTGTCCTACACAACTAATATCAAAGTGAATTCGATGGAAAAGATATTTTGCGAATTATGTTCACATTAATAATCTTACCTTCAAGGGTTTCTAGTTTAGAATGATTTTGATGTTTGAAGTAAGATATACCGGGTGATTCAAAAAGAATACCACAACTTTAAAAATGTGTATGTTGTAAAAGAAACATCATAGAACCTTCTGTTATATATCTTTACAAAGAGTATTTAAAGAAGTTTTTTTTCAGTCACAAACAACTTCAGAGATGTTCCATATGACCCCTCCAGACACTCGAGCAATATCAATCCAAAACCTCCCTCAAACTTGTTCCACACTATCTGTAGCATGTCAGGTGTAACAGTTTGGATGGCTGCTTTTATTTCTTGTTTCAAATCATCAATGGCGGATGGATATTGATGATTTGAGACAAGAAATAACAGCAGATTATCAAACTGTTACGCCTGATATGCTACAGTGAGAGTGGAAAGAGTTTGAGGGAGGTTTTGGGTTGACATTGCTCGAGTGTCTGGAGGGGTCATATTGAACATCTTTGAACTTCTTTGTGAGTGGAAAAAACTTCTTCAATTACTCTTTGAAATGATGTATAACAGAAGGTTCTATTATATTTCTTTCATTAAATACAAAGTTTTAAAGTTGTGGTATTCATTTTGAATCACTCTGTATTTATGCTGGATACGCTAAACCAAATGATTTTGTAGCTCAAATGAATAACTTTTAGAGAAACAGAAAAAGAAATAACTTACTACTACGGAATAAAATATAAATATTACTACGGAAAAAGAAAATACATTTGAAACGTAACTTATTGCATGATAAACACAAGGGAAAAACAGTTTTGGAAGATGTTCGAACAAAACTATTTCTAGCGAGCACGGAGCACCAAAATGGTCTCAGATTCAAGAATCTGAAATAATTATGTTAATCTTAACACACCGAGCAATAGCTCATTCTACTCAGCTCATTAAGGAAACTCGCATGTACCGGTTGACTTTTAAAATTCAAAGCGTTTCTGAATCATGCCATAACCTTGCTGGTATTGATCCAATTAAAGACCCCCTAAGTAAGAGCTATAAAAAATTAAAAAATCTCATAAAATTGATTTATTAATGAGAATTGATTGATATTTTTAAAACTTTATGTTGATTTTTCATATAGTTTTATACCTACTGTATACATTATACTGTACTAAAACTTTTCCAAGTTGCATAATAGTAATAGGTGACGTATCCTGCCCATACTTTATTGCTCATATTCTGATCAGTTATTCAAGTCGAAGGATTGATTGCACGACAGACATACTAACTGATAACGATTTCAAGTAGATAAAATGAGAAATGTTGAACTACAGGGCTAGCTTGACAAGCTAACTGAATGTAAGACTCAAGTTACTGTCAAACCTAATGAGACAATCAAACTAAAAAAGGAGACTAAGGGTGAAACTGAATATGATACAACATTTTCATGAATATTCACAACGTAGATTGAAGTCAATTAGCTATGTTATTAGAAATTGAATTTGTCACTAAAAACCATAACAGAAGCAAGTTAAGTAGGTTATCCTACTCCGTAAGTACAGAGTTAAATACTTTCTACCTTTTAAATCAAATACAACCTAATGGAAACATACATGAAGCTGTGAAATTTACGATAAAAACCTAAATTTTCAAAATGAACTTCTGAATTTGGATTTGAAATGCAATACAGTAATAGACTAGCCTAGGTGAGAGCCCTTGACTTGCCACATGACCATTGGCTTGCATATTACCAAACTATGAAAAAGTTTGGAAACATGGTTATTATGGCAAAGTAAAATAAACTCTTTATAAAACTGTGCAAATAGCATAGCAAAAAAGACTACGAAGAAGCAATTGAATACTACCTAAAACAGGCTAAATAGGCTAGGGCAAGTCTGGAGTAAAGTCCAAAAACTAGGGGGGTGACAAAAGCTTCAAACAATAACTCAGTACTTATCCAAACTACTAAAACAATTGATGAAAACTTACCTTATTAATTCGCTTTAATGCCATAATATATAGTTGTGTTAAATTATCCTAAAAACAGACAATGAAAACCGCTATCAACGAGACCTTCTGTTGAGAAACTTAAGATGGCTACCTTTTCTAGAGATGAATACAATACTTGAGTCAAGTGTTAAATTGATTTTGATGGAGTTTTACGTGAATTGTAAAATTCTGACTAGAATTGAATTAATGTGTATTGAAATGGGATAGAATTTTCTTTTATTGGAGTAATCATGATTGTGATACAGAAATTTTCACTTCCTCATTCATGATTAATTTCTTTATCAACAAGAGGGCAATAAACCTGCAAAGTCATGTGCCGGGAGATTTAAAAATTATCAACGCATTGCCAATATTATTGAAGAAGTAACTTGAAGCGCCGTACTCTATGATAAAAAATAGATGAGAAAATAGCTTATATTCCATGAATTTTAGTAGGTATATTCATTTAACATTTCTATGTTAACGGGTGATGTTCTGTTAATTTTTTTCACATAAATACTGTATATAACATGTAAAAAACATGGGCTATTTAAAAAAGAAATCAACAGATCATCACCCGTTACCATAATTTCAGCAATGTTAAATGAAAGTTACTCGCCACCTGCCAAATTAAATAAATATAACTATTATGTTACTTTTTCATAATGGTTATCTGACTGACAATGAATTTTCATTTTTCGTATTGAGTAAAAGTACTGTAAGTTACCCTCATTAACGTACGATAGGACTCTTTTTCATTACAATACTAGCAGGTCACCCAAGCTTCGCTACGGGGTCTCCAGAAATCCCGTTTAGTTAAGGATATTTGAGTGAAATATCTAATCACATAGATATTTCACTCAAAAAGTAATATACCCAAGTATATGCAGCCCAATTATATAAAATCAATTGATTGACATTGTTGGATTTAATGGATTTTCCATAGACTGCTTGCTGCGCGACCTCTATGAAATGCATTTATGTAAATTAGTCGTAGTATGTCATAACTTTTTTTTTCATACGGTACCTGGATTCTTTGTTTAATCTTGAAAGAATCAGACTCCATCTAGTTGATTTAGTAGCTATAATTTAGTGGAAAAGGTGGAATGAATGTTCAAAAATAAAAACCAATTTTAAAAGGTACAAATATATAATCTACTTACACAAGTAAAGCAAAGAAATGTTCGTTGCTAAGAGGACAAAAAAAGAAGAGAACTAATATTATTGAAGGAATAGAAGTACCTTTTAAAAAATATATAACAAACTTGAAGATACTGAAACTAAAATTTAAATCATATTGGTAATAATTATATAAATAAAAAATGTTTTTGTAGTTACATATTTTACAATCCTTGAAATAATCCTCCAAGTGCACCAATTGAATAAATCTCTAATAAAAATTATATTAATCTCATTACTAGAAACGACAGGAAATTTGTATAAAATTCGTTCAAAACAGTGTCTGCGCCTGAAGTCGCAACTGTTTCAGCTGGCTTATCGCTTATTATTAGACGGAATAATATGTGCATAAGAAGTACACAGTTTATGCACAAAAGAATACAAGTAGGAACATGAAAGTCCCCAGATGGATCAATATAGAAAGAGTGCCAAAAAACAGAGAAATAAATAATAAATTCAACCTTAAAGTTCAAAAACAGGAGGATAAGAAGAAAGAGTACAAAGAGAAAAAAGAATAAAAAGTAGATATGGTATGTACAGGTGAAAATATTGAGGAAGAATGGCAAAAAATAGTCACCATAACCAAAGAATGTGCAGAGCAGGAACTAGGGATGAGACTAAGATCAAGGAATGAGGAGTGGTATGATGAAGAATGCAGAGATGTGATTGAACAAAAGAATGAGGCTAGAAGGAGAATGTTACAGTCACTAGAAATAATTGTCAAATGTATGCTGACCTAAGAAGAAGAGCAAAGAGAATATGCCGAAATAAGAAAAGAAAACCCCAAAAAATAGAAGAAACAGAGACATTAGCAAATTATACTAAAATCAGGAAGTTTTATATTGCCCTAGATAAGCCGGTACAAGCCGGTAGTAATGGGATGTAAACGTATTGAAGGCACAATATTATTCAAAGAAGATGAAATACTGAACAGATGGAGAGTGTATTGTCAAAATTTACTCAACAAAGGTGACACAGAGGTAATGGCTGGATTTCACGATTCCAGTAGACGTTCAGGTTACTGGAGGCAGGTTACCTGCCTGGAGGCAGAGGCAGGTAAAGTTAAAAACATCATTTATGAATCAAGTAAAGCAATGCTCATTGCTAAGAGGACAAAAACGAAGAGAATAAATTATTGTAGGTCTAGAAGTAATTTTGGAAACAAATAAAAAATTATCACAAACTTGGAGATACTGAAACTAAAATTTAAATTATATTCGTAATAATTATATGAATGAGAAGTGTTTTTGTACATATTATACAATCCTTGAAATAATCCTCCACGTGCACCAATTGAATAAATCTCTAATAAAAAATATATATAAATTTCCTAACTAGAAACGTCAGGAATATTTGTACGAAATTCGTTCAAGCCAGTATTTCTGATCCTGAAGCCGCAACTGCTCCAAGTGACTTATCGCTTATTCTACGGAACAAAATCACGTGCGGCTCTGAAACATAATTAAAATAAACCAGATTATTCTAATGAATCAAAGACAATTGTAAACTAGTTACTCGCAAATCTATCCAATATTGATCTATAAACATTGCAACTGTATTGATAAGGGTCCCCCAACGTAATAAGGTGATTGAGAGCTCGAGGCCAACTCTCTTTTCAATATCCTATCATTACCAACACTCCAATCCCACTACCAACACCAATAGTACAATTTTCGATATATTAGCAAAAACAACATATAAATAAGATTAAGAAATGCAGAGAATCTGATGTTTCAGAGTTCACTCATTTGAAAGGATGAGTATCAAGAAGAAAAATTACAAACAAAAATAAAACAATATTTTTTTATTTTATGGAATCAATGATAGAAAAAATCCATCCGTCTCTGATACTAAATTAGCACTCATCTATCAACATAGATTTTATTATTCATGTAAGTAAGTAACGAAATTTGTTTAATTTATGTACTAGCCCAAAATAAATAAATACTAGAAAAGAAAAACAAAAGTAGGTAAAGCGTTGATAACCTTTCTGTAAATGATAGAAATCTTCGGATGTCGCTGAAAGATGCCTCGTTGGCAAAAGCAATTGAGATATGAACGAGAATAAAATTTGAATCCACTATGACAAGACAATGAAGTACTTCATCACATTTTAAATAAATAGGACATCCCAGGTCGCACCAAAACTGCGATTATTGAACATTCACGAAATAGTTTACAATTCTCCTGCTTTTTCTCCTCCTCCTTTTATTCTTCTTCTTCACCATCTCCTTTTTCTTCTTGTTAGTTTCTCTTTTCCCTCTCACACTCTTCCTTCTCACCCACTCTTACTCTCTTCCTCCCCTTATACTTAATCATTCCCTTCCTCTCTTCATCTCTTCTTCTGGCTCCCTCTCTTGATTTTTTCCCACAATTTCTCTCTCTTTTCTTCTATTTCTCTCTTTTCCTTTTTTACTCTCTCTCTAGCTTTCTCTTTACCTCTTTTCTCCCATTTTTTGCTCTCTCTCTTCCCTCCTCTACTCTACAAACCATCCCCTGTTTCTCCCCTATTATCATTCTCTCACCTTTATCTTTCTCTCTCTCTTTCTCTCTGCACAAATGCCCATACCGGTGAAAATACAATAAAAAATGATTTTTTGTTTAATAAGCTAATAATAAATAGATCATTATCATAAGTTGACATGTGAACATTTTTTACTCACCTGCCCCTATGTTAAAACAATGGCAACAATTTAAACTTGAAAAATTGATCATTGTTCAGGAATTGTTCATTCCTCATGTCTACGATAACTTTTTCAAACTGTAAGACATTATCAAACATCTACTCAATGAGATCTTTCAAATGAGTCGTGATCGAACATAATCGGTTGAGAAAACTGAGGAGTTCTGATTACAAAAAAAAACATGTTCGCCTATTTTATACCGTATAAAGATATGCTATCAAAATGCTAAATACTCAAGTTAATTGTAATAAATATTAAATTGGAAAAAAGTCGGACAAGGAAGATATTACTAAAGTTAGCGAAAAACGTTGATTGTAAGAAAACAAGAAATTGGGGTACTAGTGAGAAATAAGTTACCTGGTGAATGTATCATGTAATTAATCCATCCAGGACTCTGTTGGACGCCAAGATTTCTCCATTCTCCTTCTGTCATCAGGTGATTTCTGGGTACTTCTTTGGCTATTTCAGGTGGGAGCATAACATGCCTGAAATTATCAAAAAGGAAAATTTTAAAAAGAGCTGTTATCCAAACATTTATGAATTCATGGAGGGGATATTGATTTTCCTAATGCCTAGTATAGATTGTTAATCTAGTTGACTACATTATCGTTTTTGAGAATATTTCCTTCTATAATCAAATAATTACCCTTAAATACATTGTCAAAATCACTCAAACAGGCGTTAATCAGTTGAAAACTTGCAAAATATGGGTTTTCAGTAATTGATTACTTCATGACATGATTTCGAACATTCAAAAAATGCCATCAATGTCTGATTTTGACTCAATTTGATAATGAATTTTGTGTTTTTCAAACTATTGAGTGACTCAGCAATAAATTCAAAAGTCAACCCACTTTTCAGGGGCATTAATCATTTTCCAAACACTTCAACATTTCTGGTGTTGATGAGTTTTTAGATAATTTTTCATGATACCATGAATTTGAACTTGAATGGAGCCCTCACAGGCCTCACAAAGTTCTGAATGAATAAAATTGTAGATAAAAGAACAAATTTTCAGGATTTTTATCTCAGTAACACATCAATTCTGATCTATATGGGATTTTGATAAGTACAAACTGTAACAATATGTGAAGCTTCCTATATTGCCTTTATTCTCAGAGCTCTTCTGTATAAGTTGGAAGAGATTCAAATATGCCGAGTGTCCCCAAAGCGAAATGCTAATTGAAAACTAGAAAGCAACATCGCTCACCTGTAAGCGTAGGTATCATCGTAGTACTTGTCGGAATACTGAATTTCTGTAATTGGCATGATCTTTGTTGTTTAGGTATTCTTGGTTGATGAACGATCTGCAATTATTAAAATTAATCAATGAACTATGACGTTTCAGAATGAGCAGTACCTGCAAATCATCTGATTGATATCATTTCATCATATTATATTATTAATATTATATTTTTATTATTTATATTATTATATTATTTCATCATATATATCATCTCATATCATTTCATCTGATTGATCTGAAAAGGAAGGAGACTGAGGACATTCCTGTAAAATTCCAACCAGCAGGAGTACGAATCACCAACTGTAAGTAGATTTTGCCATTCACCAACTTTTTGCCATAGGAATGTGGTGCTATTGTATGCATGAATTTGTTAATGTTTTTTGTGTTAATTTGCATTTCTGACTTGCCCATATTAGCATATTTTCTATGTTTTTTTACTGTTCATTTGTGAACATGCCCATGTAGAACAAAATTCAAAAAACCATTAGCAAATGAACAAAAGCATTATTATTATCATTATTACTGAATTCTTGTCAACACAACTTATTATAACAAATTATATTTATTGCCTTTTAAGCCAGTACAGCATCTGGTTCATCAGAAAGCCAAAATATTGTAGATTAACAATATCACATTGTTTAAACAAAAAAATATATACCTCTGCAGTCTTTAGCAAGTGACAAAAATTTTTAAATCATTACTGTAAAGTTCGAGTTCATATGTAAAACCTCTTCCAAGTCAACAGCCTATAGGAACATTGAAGAATTCGACAATAGGGCACATTGGGGTCTTCACCAGGAAATCATAGGTGCACTGAAAAAATTTATTAGTATGGAGAGATATAGCAGCTACGGTACTAGGAGTCTGTAGAAGTTGAACAGTCCTCCAATGAGGGGGACTGAGCTATTCATTTTATTCTGCCACACAGGTGGCTACCGTAGTCGCGGCAGGTTACTCCTTAGGCTCTACCCACACTTGTAATACTCAAATTGCAAAGCGACTGGATACTTAGCAACCCTGATAACAAACATAATGTACAAAGGCTCCCAAATAATATGTAATTACCGAGAATCTATTAGAAGGAACACTACCTACTAGCTGACATTAATTTTTATTCAACCACACTCACAATACGCATTACATTTTTAATTATGATCAATTTTTGAAAACAACTTTCAGTTATTTTATACCGTAGCGTATATAATTATAGTATCCATAAAAATTAGTTAAATTAACTTTACACATTAGGTACTTAACGTAACCAATTTGGGCAGACGTTGTTTTACTAAAAAGGGTTGTTTTAGAAGCTATGGATTTTGATTGGCTATCAATACCAAAAAGGTACTGATATTAGAATATTAAGAAGGATGAATATAGAAATTTTGAATTAAAGGAATAATACTGCAAATTATTACTACTATTTACCGTAGGTTACATGGTAAATTACAGGTTATAAAATTCTATAACTGATTCTACTTGAAAATTTAAAACGAATTTGCTGCTTCGAAGAACTAATAATTTAAGAGCTTCAAAAACAACTTGAATACAAACAAAATTCTTACAGAGTGCATTGAAATCAAAATTAAAATAAACGATGAGTAAAAAATACTCACTGATAATCGGATACAGTATTTGGATCACAGAATTCCCGGGCTCAGCGGCTGACTGTTGTGTTGATTGGCGGCTTGCTGGCACATTTTCATTTCGGCAGTAGCTTGATTTCGTTTCTGTTAAGTTGATATTCCCGAAATAGCACAAAATTTGTAGATTAGTGAATAGTTAATATCAAAGATCATTATTAGACACTAGTAAGTTTTAGTTATGTTGCAATTTTCTTTATTAATCTTGATAATCTTCAATAATTATGAGGTTCTTCGATGTTCATCAATCACTTGATCTTGATCATAATGGCAGAAATGTGACACATCAATACTCAACGTCAACCTCAACTTAGGTTATCTGAAATTTAGTACGTGTCTATGTATACCGGTTGATAAAACAATTAATTTTATTATAATTATGGCGAATTTGAGAATTGTGCTTGGTAAATTCTATGATGAATACGCAAATAACACTCCCAAAAAACTGAAGATCATAGATGCTTACTTGCTGTATGTTTTCTTGACAGGAGTGATTCAGTTCTTGTACTGTTGTTTAGTGGGAACTTTCCCTTTCAATTCTTTTTTGAGTGGTTTTATTTCCTGTGTCAGTAGTTTTGTACTTGCAGGTAAGTCATTTTTATATAATTCATTGGAATTTTAACGTCAATTCCCGTTTAAATTTAACAATTTGAATTTTATATCCACAACCGAAGAGACCTAGGTAGGCCTACCAATAATCTTATCATGATTGTGAACAAATATTTTCACAAACTGTGCTATATATTATAATTCTAACAATCACATTGTCTTGGAGTCTAAGAGTTTTGGTTGTCTAATTTCTTTCGAACTTGATGTACTTCGTAATGAAATTAGACCATTACTAAAAATATACTAACTTAGCCTATACCAAGAACTTTCAGTCCCAGAAGTACAGGCTTGATGGACTACGCGGTTGTGAAGAACCGAGGAAATGGCATAACAGCCAAGAAGTCTTGAAATTTATATTTGGTTATAAATCTATTCTTACATTGGTAGCCTGGTTGTTACTTCCTATTGAGAAGTTGATTATTTTCAATTCTTGCTCTTTCTTAACAAATAACAAACATTAAGAGTTGCTATCAAAATGATCAATTAATCTCATAATTTTAGATAATCATCTCTCATCATCATCCGTTCCATTATCCACGCTGAGAGCTTATGTGGTCACCACCACAGCAAAAAAATCTAATTTGATAAGAGGACTATCTGTCAGTCAAAAGTCAATGTCAATTTGAGAATATTGCATATTTATGAGTTAAGCTATAAAATTCCATTGATTTATTTTGTCTTTCAGTGTGTTTGAGACTGCAAGTGAATCTTCAAAATAAAAACCAGTTTTGTGGAATAAGTCCAGAGCGAGGATTTGCCGATTTCATTTTTGCACATCTGATTCTTCACTTGGTTGTCATCAATTTTATTGGCTAAGCTGGTAAGTAAAACTAACATATTGGCATACGGTATAAATGTGGTTGTTTCTTTAAATGATTCAAAACTGCCATAAAAGCGGAGGCGAATCAAGGAGCTATACATATCTTTGCATTTGTTTGAGCGATTTAAAAAAAAATTCAATGAATCTAAGGATGCGGACATAACTTCCATTGCAGGAAGCAATTGGATGGTAGCAGAGTGGCAGCAATTTGCTGCGCATGCGTCAATGACGCCGGGACAATCACAGAGCATTATGTATGCAGCCTCAATGCACTCCATGACCAAAATTTTTTTTCAGCAATTTTGATTAACACACGACATTGTTAACAGCTTTTTAGTGCTCATTCCAATCTCATAACAAAACATACACGTTAAAAATGATTTAAAACTGAGATTGGTTAGACTTTTATAATCTGTTTGAACCGTTGAGGTACAATAAACCAAATATTTATTCCGTATGAAGAATTGAAATGAAGCATGTACAGTTCTCCAAATTTTAATACCATGAACTTCATTCGTAAGTTCTATTTGAATATTTTTATTGTGAACTCCTGTATCTCATTGAATATTTTAATTGTGAATCATATACACAGTAAATAACCATATAAGTAAATACGTAGAACAGACGTTTATTGAACCCTGATTCTTTGTGTAGGAATAACAAGAATTATTCTTCAAATCATATTTGATTTGGCTTCTCTTGTGTTTTTTCTTCTAAAATTAATTCTAAATGTTTCAGATGCAAGAAAGTGCAGATTAAACAAAAGCAATGAGGGTAGTGGGCAGTACAAGTGGAATGAAAATCATGATGAATGGAACTATAATGAATATTATTGTTTTGTGTTTTGACTACCACCCCCTAATTGGGCCTTCATAGATATTACTTTTCATAGGTCGATGACTGCAATCAACACCAATTATTGTGCACTTTATAACTAAGTTAATAATTATTCTGTTTTGGATTACTTTAAATATATTATCAAATGTCATAAGATACTTTTTTTAAATACTCGCGTTTCATTTCAATCCTTTCCCAAAACATCTACATATTTTTCAAAAGACTACGTCATGAAATACATTTTTTGAATTTTCATTTGAGAAATGAACCTTAATTATTTTGAGGTTTCATTTTTTGAACCACAGAATAAAGTATTATAAAATATGCTTGATACAAGTATGTGACAATCCGTTTTGTCGACAATGCGATTCTCGTGCCACGTACAAAAATAGGCCTGCAGATGATGTTTTTCCCAATTAATTTTTTTTTGTCAATTGTTTTGTCCTAATCAAAACAATCGATACAACTATTAATGAATTAACTAATAATACTAATGGACATGTAAAAGTATTTCGTAAACTTGTTACCTTGATTTAAAAAGTATGTTTATCAATTTCACTGTCTGCGCAGAGGTTTGATTTGAGTTTTCAGATTACTCAACTGGAAAACAACTTATTGAGATACCCGGAAACAAAATAGAGAACATTTGATGACTGCAAACATTTTATTCAACAAAACAAAATAAAAAGGGGCAATTATTGAAATAGTTACACTCACACTTTAAGCGTTAAAATTAAAAATACATGTTTGATTCATACATCATACTTTTCTCAGCTCGAGAAACTACTCAATTTTAAAACTTCTTAAACTATTTTCTAAAACTAAAAATGATAAAATCTATATTAGCCTTAAGTCACTGTACAATAAAAAAATATACAACACATGGTTATCTTTCAAGACAATATAATTTGTCAGGAACAAAATTATTCTAATATGAGGTGGATAAGTAACATTCAAAAGCAGACTTTTAGAAGTTAAGGTATTAATTATTACATATTAGATAATTTAATCACTAGCATCATAATGAACAGCCAAAAACAAAACATTCCACACAATATAGCTATCACTGGACATTTACAAGACGAAACAAACACATAAAAGTTTAGGGTAATGGACACAATTCAAACAATCTGTGATAGCTGAACTATCAATTCACTGTCATGTAATTAAATTCATGTCATGTCATTAAAGAAAAATTACACAGAAAGTAATTAATGTATACAATGTAATGACGGACTTGGAAATAACTTAGCACTGTACAAGGAAAACTGCTAATCAGAAATCTGATATCAAAGATCGAATAATACAGGTATTCCGTTGAAAAATATTAAAGCGAAATACGAACGTTATTAAAACGCACAATATTAAAAATAACAATAAATAATGCTAATAACAGGTGGGAGGTGAAAGACAGAGCAACAGCATGGATGGGACTGTTCAGCTCGACTGAGCATGCCTTTCCAGGTACTTTCTCCTAGCCGCGTGCAACAGCTTCTCCTTCCTCAGGTGCAGAATCCTCTCCCGTTCGCTCGAAGACTTGGAAAATCTTCCTCCAAGGTTGATAGGCTCATCTTCAGCCTCAGTCGAATCCGAACTGCAACACAAGCTGCCATTACTCTTTCGTCTACGCACAACATTTCAACAAAATAGATACAAAAATTTGTAATAATTGATACTGGCGTGAACATTTTTATTCTAGAAATTACTTGTGGAGATTTTTCAATATTATTCAATAACAACTTGAACAAGTAATTTATTTTCAAATACTGTAGGTACTACAATCAATGATAGACATGTTGTTACTGAACAAACTTTGAACAATCATGTGGCATTGTTGTTATTGAACAACAATGTCTTAACATAATATTAATCATTAATTAATTGAACATCAATTAATATTCTTCAACAAAGAGGATTGCTCATTTTTATGCCACAACCCTATGTTCAGCTAATAATACATGAATGATTGTAGTTAGAATTGAAAATTTCCAAAATTTTGGGTAGAAGTAGATGAGGTCAGAAGTTAGAGTTCAGTAATGTGGTATTGATGATTTTTAGTTCTCATGGTAAATCCCCATGAAAGTAGCTACTGATGGTTGAGTCACGAGAATGGGATTGGAGCGAAGTGGGCTCTGCGGTATACGGGGAACAGTAGGAGATGGTGATGCTCTGTAGAACAGACGAAGAGAGAAACAGTGAGAGTCGCGCATGCGCACTAGCCTGTTCCCCTTTACTCCACTGACATTCTCGAGACTCAAATATTAATATCAAGAATGATAAATCAAATAAAAAGATAAATCAAAGCCTCTCTTGATCTCTAAATTTATAAACACAAATGAAAAAATTCTACAATCTCAACACGTATAGTAGTGATCATTTAATTTGGCGGAAGGCATTAGATAGATAGAGAGATATTATTTCTTGACATTGCTGATGACCGTAGAGTCCGATGGCAAAAAATAATATCTATCTAATGCCATCCGCCAAATTGAAAGTATATTACTATATTCGATTCATGGGAATAA
This sequence comes from Laodelphax striatellus, assembly GCA_017141395.1. Classification (NCBI taxonomy): domain Eukaryota; kingdom Metazoa; phylum Arthropoda; class Insecta; order Hemiptera; family Delphacidae; genus Laodelphax; species Laodelphax striatellus. The sequence goes on from CM029530.1 coordinate 18,661,346, forward strand.
AAATATTGATAGAAGAGTACGGTAGGTAGCGTATACATTACCTTGCGTGCCAAGAGACAGTCGGAGATGGGGCAGAGACCACGGGAGTGGGGGGCTCTTCGGGGGGCTGCAATGGCACAATCAGTCGTCCATCCAGCACATTCTCCACCGTCAATTCAATGCTCCGTGTTTGATGCAGGTCCTCGATTATTGCATTCATAGGAATATGCGGAAACAGTTGATGAACCTACACAACGATTCAAATTTAATTATCCACATTTCAATAGAATGAATACCTTATTATTATGGAATAAAAAATTCAAAATACAATATGGGTTTCATGAAAATTTAGTTATGTAACACAGAAAAAGCTGGAAACACACGCTAGACGTGAATAGCACGGCTGCCATACACTAGACATAATATTATGGAATAAAAAATTATTAATATTACGGCTGTTATCTAACAAATTTATGTGTTTGTGTAACTGTGTTTTTCCTGTATTAAAGGACAGTTAAATTTCTATGATATAGGCCCCAGATTAAAGAGCAAAGTCTTGTAGCTTTTCCCAGATTGGTGTTGATAAGCACGTATCCTCAGCTTCCAAATGTTTGTGATGATCAACTTGAGTAGAAAAATGATTGATCAAAATAAATTAAGACGCAAATTGTATGGAAAAAGAGCTCGAAATAAAATGCCAGCAAATACTGCTATGGAATTCATTAGATCGATAATTTATGAAATTGACATGTAATCAGGAATTAAGAATGGGATGGATAGGCCTCCTGTATGTAATGAAATTTTAAGTTGAGAATATTTGTAAATAAACTAAATCAGCTCGAAAACCAAGTACTAGTCCAAGGCGGATCCAAAGCAGAGAATACAGAGATGAAAGACACAATCTGAAGGTTCTTTTACATTCGGATAAATGTATGAGATACTTCTTCAAGTAAATCCAGCAAACATTTGTTCACACAATTAACTTCAACAATTTTAAAGTTTAACAAAAGCTTTAACAATTCCTCATAAATTCCGAATGAACAATTTTTTTTGTTTAGGTGTTTGTTTTTTACATAAGTTTTCATACATGTATCCAAGTGTAAAAACCTCAAAGTAAGTGATGGACAATAGAATAGAATGACTGCCTTTATTTTAACCTGGGAGGGCGAAGTTAGGGCGCAGTCGGCCCTCTCTTACACTTAACCCTTAATAGAGTAAAAGAGATCAGGGTAAAAGAGTAGAAGAGAGTATAAGCAGATTGAGGGAGAAATTCATTCTCAAGAAATATTTCAACAGAATTAATTTACATTTTCTTGCATTGAGTTTTTAGTACTGATGCTTCATTGATATTTGAAATATTCAAGTAGACCAAAGACCATTTGAGACTTACTTGTCTAGCCATGGAATCCAACTGCGAAGTATGGGTTGGAGAAGGATGGTCGTTCCTCAACAATTGTGCATGGGTAACTTCAACTGAGAAACTTGGAAGCCAGGAAACGTACCTCGAACCTGCAATTGACAAATTGAGTTAATTATTCGTTACATTGTGATGAAAATAACAATTTAACAAATATAGAACACACATTCTCCTTTACAAAATCTATGTCTGCATATAAGCACAGATAAAGCAAGGTAAGTAGAGAGACAGATAGGTCAAATGTGTCGTTTTTGAGGTCGACCTGCCGTGACGAGCAAATGTGTCACTTAATGGTCCAAACGTAATGCACTCTGCAGGGCAAAATAGGAAAGAAATAATAGAAAGACAAAATAATCTACTCTAACGAGTATTGATGGATTATTCTTGTGATAAATTCTGTTAGATAGGAATTATTATTATTATTATTAGCGTATGCCATAACTGGTGGGGAGTCCCATAAGGAAGTTCCACCGGCATTAGGAATTAGTACAATGTAACAAAAAACAGTTTCCAGAATTATTTCAAAGATGATTAGTTGAAAGAGAAGTTATTCTTCCTCTAAATATTATGATCGCGTAGCTTTATTTACTAACCAAAATCGACTTTTCTACTCACCTGGAGCGCTTGTATCTATTGTTTGATGCATCAAATGTTCAAGAAACATCATTTCTATATGACAATAAAACGTCATTATAATATTGCAACCATTATTAAATTAAATTATTATTAGATAATTTTTTTATTATTTTCACAATTTTTTCGTTATGTCAATGCGCTATATCAATGTCAATGCGTTATGTCTTTTCGCCGGCTGTCAATGTGATGAAAATTCTCGATTTTTCCAATTCTCAGGAAAACACCAGGAAAATTGGAATCCTCAATACATGTTGAATCTTAAATACAGGAAGCTATATTATTAAATATATTATGGATTACAGATTATAATTCAGAAACAGATTGTAATTATTACAAGATTACAGATTACATGTTGATGCAGTTTGACTCACATCGATTCAAATCTAATGTAATGTATATGCTTGCTTATCCCCCAGCAAAAGTGTAAATATGAGGCTCTTTGAAATTGTTTGTTTCTTTTGAAAACGAAAATACATAACACAATGGCAAAGAAATGATTCACCCTTTCCTCAAGATTATCATAGAGAAAGCTGAGGTTTCTATGAGATTACTCAGTTCTCATGTCACTCGATGAATATAATATTACTATAGTATTATGTTAATATGTTACTACAGTATTACATTTTTTACTATTGTATTGTGATATTATATTATAAATACAAAAGTATTGTACATTGAAACAGATACCAAATGAGAAGAATATCTTACCATCAAAATGGAAGAAATGATTTGGTCTAGGCCTGTTTGGAACAAGATTAGCCGGTTCGTTGAGGTCAATATTGCGCTGTGAGCTGAGGCTGTGGATACTCAAAGCCAATCGACACGTTGGACAGGATGTATCTTGCTCTAGCCACGACTGCAGACAAGAGCTGTAAAACAAAATTCATTTGTAAACTTTAATCAAGATATGATACTAACCTAGCAGAAATTCAAGATAAAACAAGAGTAAAGTATGAGTAGAGATGCAGACTAGGTAAACTGTCTTTATCTCTCTTGTCTGTGGTAGAAGGTAAATATCGGAGTTAAATAACTTATAGGCTTCTTACTTTATCTATGAAGATATTATATTCCAAATCTCAAAAGTGTACGATCTTCCGTTCGTTAGTTATCGTGCGGACAGACGGACACCAGTACGATCGCATTAAGAACCCTATCGGGTCCTTAATAAAGGTAGGTACTGCATTTGTACTGCCATTCGTCTGTTTAAATAGAGACTAATAAAAAAAGAAATCTCCTATCTAGTGACATGTGATACATACAGAAGTTACAGATTTTTCGATAAAATAAAGTTTTAACAGATAGAACTTACTTAAATAGAACTAATAAAATAAATAAATAAATAATGGCCTTTATTACATTAAACAAACAACATTAATGAAATCAATATATACATAGTATTGTCGGCATATTTTCTCCATGGCATAGAGCCGTCTGAAGGAACTACTCAAATAGAACTAGAATAATAGAAATAGAATAAAATAGAACTTACTTATGGAAGAGATGAGTGCAAGGTAGTTTCCGAGCGGATTCCATCTTTTCCCAGCAAATGGCACAATTGTCTGAGTTTTCGGCTAGTTCCTTACTTGAAGCCATTGGATAGCTGGAATGCAAAACCACGATTGAAAAGACGAATTCGAAATATCAATAGATGCATAAATGTACAACAATAATTTGATGCTAGAATTCATATTGCTCAATTGAAAATTGCTTATTGATAATTCATTATCAGTAATAATCCAGACTTTGATAATAACTATACATCCTGTATACGATTGTTCAAACAATTGTGAAAACAGGACTGAGAAAGATTTTACCCTACAACATTAACATCTGAAACAGCTTGATCAGACTTCTTTAAATCGAAAAAATACTCCTTTTAGAGGTTTATGGAAGTTGTTTAAAGTATTTTCAAACAAATATTAATAATTTTGAACTAATTTTTAGCACCTCATTACAATCTTCTAACATTTTTAGATTCTTATCACAACTAAACTTTCTTCTCCTTCTCAGAGGAAAACCCTCTTGAAAACACAGTTTGAGGTTAATATTATAGTTTCAACATCGAACAATGATTATAAATTATATTCATTGTTTCATGAGTCTCAAGAATATATTCTATAAGAATTTAATTTCTTATTAACTTGAGGTTTTCTCTTCTTAGAATATACTTTTTATTATAATATTCTTTCATTGTTTAAAATATTTTTTTAAAATAATGTAGCCTACTTCATATAATACTATTATTGTCATAATGTCTCTTAAGACCTTGGGTAGAGGAGATTAAAAATCAATCTTGATAAATACATCATCAGCTAGTGATGTATGTTCGCTTTGATGTATGCTTTTAAGTTCAGTTCAGGAAAACTTACAAAATCCACTATTACCAGCAAATAAAATTTTTCAACAGGCTACCGCAAAAATATAGAGCTCTTCCAATCAGGAGTTTAAAGACTGTAGTTGGCAAGTGGATTAAAATCCAAATCCCTCTATTCAGTACAGGAGTTTTTTGAACATGATATGATTATAGTTTTTTGTGTAGTAGTGAAGGTGATATTGTGGCAGTTATCCACAATGAAAAAAATAAATAAAAAGACTAGAAGTTGTCAAATCCACAACCTTGCCAGATAATAGTAGAGGACAACACTAACAATAAGGTTGTGGATTTGACAGCTTCAAGTCTTTTTATTCATGATTACATAATGATTATAGATAATATGTGTCATGTTTACAGAATAAGTTTTTACTTTAAATTGTGACAATATTGTGTAATATAATGTTTCTGTAATTTTATTTCATTTTATACAACATGACATATATGACTATAACTTTTTCATATGACTGTATTGTGACTGTTGCCTATTACTTGCCTATTACATTGGAGGTTGGAGCTGAGAAATTCAATACACTCTTACAACACTAGATCAAGCCAGTCCCTTAATGTTCTCCGTAGCAGGCTCCATAAGACTGACCAAAGTCCCTCTAATGCTGCTAGAAAACTTATGAATAGGCTCCCTATTGAAGTGAGGCTACTTGGTTATAGGAGGTTTAAGATAGTAATAGAGGAATTTCTCATGAAGAATCCCTTCATGGAGTAGAAGTAGAAAGAGTTTATCGAAATAAATTAATTGTAGGGGGATTTTCAATTGTAGTAAGAATATTGTTGTAAAATAAGCCTAATGTACCTACTGTTGTTGTATTATCTATGTGTATCTTGTTTCTGCTTCGTTGTAATGTAATGACTGGCCTACATGTCAAATTGTGATGTCTTTTGTGGTCAATAAAATATTCTATTCTATTCTATTCTGTATATGTTTATTGGCAATAAAAGTTATCTTATCAGCAGCCTACCTTTGTTCCATGTGGTAGAGGACCCACAAATAGTTGCGGTGCTTCTTGATGCGACGCTGTATCTCGTGCATGAGATACCTGAGATGCATGCAGATGACGAGCGATGCCATCGAGATGAAAATGTTGCTCCAGAGCAGCATGTGCACGTGGTGCAACAGCTCGATGAAGAGGGCGCTCAGCTCGAAGAACAGCTGTGTGTAGTAGGCGAGCGGACCGCGCTTCTCCCACACGCGGCCGCCGCCCCCGCGCACGTCGTACAAGTGCAGTGCGTAGCGCAGCAGTGTTTGCAGCACGCGCACTTTCAGCAGAACGCACTGCACAAACACACAACATTAATTCAACGCCATGTTAACTAGTTTAGAAATATGTGTAAAATAGTGTTAAGAAATAGTGAGAAATGTTCTCAAGCGTGTGCCTACGATCAAATTGTCATCTAATAAACGAGCTTTCAAGTCCATCAAATTTGTTTTGAGATGATTCAAGACGGTTCAATGTCAGAAGTAGTCGGAAGAGCGTAGTTTGGTAGTTTGGTTTTAAGAAGTACCTGACAGAATTAGTTTGTTATAATTATGATGAATTTTATAATGCTAGACGATGATTGTATTATATTGGCCTATGCCTATATGTTATATATTTTTATATGTTCAATGACGCATTCATGTACATAAATTGTATGTGTTGAATAAAGAGTTTGATTGATTGATTGGCCTCTTATGAGTTTCAAAGACAGGGGAGCGCCTACATGGTATGCCGCCGCATGCAATGAATACCAGCTACTATTGAAACATGAGACAGAACGTTTGGAAAATTCATTGATTGCAATCATAAATGATTGTGAACGAATAGTGAGTATGACAACGCTGTGTCAGATCAGTGTTGCAAAACAGCCTTTTCTCTGATCATAAGCTGAGTTATGAGTTATTTATATAAATAACTTATTACTTCATCTCATGATTCTGAGAGAAGTGATATTCGAAAGAAAAACATATTTTCGCAATTCTTCAAATTTATCAAAAAAGTTCAATTTTCTTTAAACCCTTCAACCCTGAAACTTTTTTAGCACTACAGGAATATCGGGGAGGATATTCTACATACAGATCTGTGGTTTAATTGGAAATTTGAAGAAGTTGCAATCTCACACAATCTGACAACGCCGATATTCGTCGGCTGGAGGCTCTATATTGACACCTAGTTTTATTCAAACTGTACATTAACAACCTTTAATTTGCTTTGTAATTACTTTATTGATAATGATAAATTGTAAATACATAAATTTTGTAATTCATAAGTTTAATTTCAACCAAAAAAGCTGTAAATAGAACTTTTGACTTATGAAAACAGTTTCTACAATACAGTATTCCTAAAACAACATTTGGCTGTGGTGCAGTATATGGCCTTCTGTGTTAAAACGTTATTCAGCTGTTTAGATTAAAGATTACAATTTATTGACAGAAGTCCATACACTGCACTTTCTCCCAACATTCCTATTATTTCTATAATCATTGAAAATATTTTAATAATTATTTATTGCTAATTGGGTAATTGGCAGACAATGAAAACTTCTACTACCGAAAGTAGCAAAATCACAAATCGCGACTGATTGAAAGTACATTCCTTGAATAAAAGAAGTGAATAACTATCACGGTCAGAGACAGGAATAATATTAGAGGGTCAAAGACATGAATTTATTTTCATCTATCGAAAAACAACCTATTCTTATCTGATCATTCCTACATTGTTGCAACTCATTACTCATTTCCATAGCGGTAAAGTGGAATCTTTCACTACATCCACATCCGAGTTATTTTTTACATGTTTTAATAGATCACACATGGAGAAACTTGTAACTCTGGAATTGAATCTGCAAGTCTTCTGTGTGAAATATTTAATACTGAATCGTTCAACTTTGGTAATGTATTTATTAATAATTAATAAATTATTTATTCAATCATTGTTACAAAAATCATAATGCTTTATTGAATCTACAACTTTTCCAAGATAAGTATTAAATACAGACTTGCTGTATTATGATACTGAATCTAAGGGCCGGTTCATGAGCTCGGTATTTACCCAAGTCCTAGACTAAAACGGGTGGCTACCGTAGCATCGACAAACGTTTGTCTCGACAGGTTAGTGGGTTAGCAGCGAAGAGAGCCCTTAGTACATAGTGTCAAGGCTAACGTTTGTCGATGCTACGGTGGCCACCCGTTTTAGTCTAGGACTTGGCTAAATCCCGAGCTCATGAACCGGCCCTTAATGTTCTAGGTTGAATATAAGACACAGTTTAACTGTAGCTGTAGCTTGCAGGAAGTATTATTAAAGAGACTTACCTCAGCAGCCATGAAGGCAAACGTATTCAAACCCCCAAAGAACCCAACCGCCACACAGACAAGGAACATCAGACCAGACAGGAGAAGTATTGTTACCAGCAATGCTACTAGTCGGGCATGGCTCCAGCCAGGAGTGGTTGGCGAAAATGATAACTAGAAAAAGAAACATGAAAGTTGCAATAAAAATCAACACATGAAATTAAGAAGGCATGAATGAGACATAGATGAGTCTCAGTAAACTACTGGTGAAGTGAAGAAAATACAAGATGTCTTGAATTTCATAAACTAAGCTTCAATCAATAACATTTAAAAAAATAATATTAAAAGAACAATATCACGAATTCAATTTGAAGCAATAATATTTATTCCGATAAACAACAATTATAAAAAGCTTGGATGGAAGAATAGTAGCCTAATGAAAAATAATAAATTAATGGTCAGTAGCTAGAATTAGTTGACAAGACAATCAATTTTAAAACGTTAATATTTTTCCATTCTCCATTTTTTAATAAAATTGTTCAATTCTATTTTTTGAATGTAAAGTGATTCAATTCGAACATACATTATTGCTTTTTGATGTATATTTTTACAATTTCTGAATCGTTTTGTGAGTGACTCATATACACGAGCATTGCACGCCGAACCATTTTTGTATTGTTTTTTCACAAGTGAAAAATGGCACAACGTGCAATGCCCATGTAGTGTACAAGTCATAAGTGTAGTGTATATTAGTAGTGTAGTGTAGTGTAGTGTATATATAAGTGTTTCAATGAGTGTAGTGTATATGAATGACAAAAAATCAATATCTGCTAGGCTACTTCTTACAATCTACTACAACTTCAAACAATCTTTATCTGCTCCTTCTGAATCAGCTACGTTCAAGGAATGTTCACTCACATATTCGAATCTGTCTTTGCAGATCTGCGCGAGGAGATGCAGTGAGCCAAGCACAGAGAACCAGGCACACCACATGATAACCTCATCCATGTACTGCACATTGATTATGCCGAATACGAAGATGAATTTGTAGAAGACGAAATTCCAGAATCGATCTTTCAGGTGCTGCTGCTCCGACACTCTCAGTTCACCGAACACTAGTTTCTGGATGAACTTGCCCAGTAACAGCAGAGTGCAGTAAGCGGTGTTGATCAGCGTCTGCAAAAACAAATAATAGGTAAAATTAACTAAATTATCACGATGAATTGTGTACGTTGAACATTATTTGTAAAATTATTTATTAAATTAATTTATGTATTTAATATCAATTGAGATACAATAGAATACAGTAGTAGACATTTAATGAAGTACAGAGTCTATAAATGAAGAAAAGATGAACATTCAAAAAATTGACAATCTATTAATCTGATCAATTAACAATTATCAGATAGGTACGATAATTCAGTAGTATTATTATCAATGTTACAGCTCGTCAAACAAGGTTAATCTCTCAAGATTTGTAATAGTTAATCCGAGATGAAATCTTAACGTCCAAGAAATAGACCGCGAGACATACAAAATCAGAGAAATAATAATATACAGTAGTCATAATAGAAATTGGATTTAAGGAGAGTTTATACGTGCAATGATTCGCTTGCGACAGTCCATCTGAAACCAATGATGTTACTCATCAACGCACAGCACAAAACAATAATGTAAAAATTGAAAAAATCTTTGCCAACGAACACAAACAAGAACTGAATACATGTAAATTTTTATTCCACACTATTTTTGTGGGAATTAAATTGTTTATTCTTTTCGTTTCCCACACGTTTCTTAATCGAATCAAAATGATCTCAATTTAGAAATCAGATTGTATCAGTTGTCGTTCTCAGGGTACTGCACAATTATAATGTAATTTACTTCTCCATTCACTTCCTTATTCTATTTTTAATACATATTAATATATTGATATTTGGTGAGATAAACTGATGTGTGATATTGAACTTCAGCTCTACTGTAGTTAACTGAAATTCTTCTACAATCTTTTTCAATCTCAAAGTTTAGAGCTTGCAGCAGATTTTCAAAATAATTTTGAAATTATAATTTCTGTGGAACCAATCATTCTCTAATGTACCATATAATTTCTTGTACAAAAAAAAAGAAATATTACGATGTTAGAGGTTACTTCACAAAGGATACAATTGTCTGCTGGACTGGCGAAAAAGACGTGCTTGGAAAAGATTGAAAGGTTTCGAACAAGGTTAACTGGTCGATCGAGCTTGCTATGCTATACGTACCAAGTTGTTTTTGCTTTCAATAAAGGGACTGGACTTGCATCATAATACAAAAATAAAACCATATAATATATCACCGGTGCTTTAGTAGTGACCTTTGGAAATGTTATTATCTACAATTCGCTAGCTCCGGCTTATAAATTTCGTTGAGTTGAAATTTCTTAAATTGAGATGAGCTGTTTCTTGTATCGGCAAGGACAATTGCAAATATTGTATTGTATTGTATTGCAAATGTTGAGCGGAGCGTTTGTCTGCAGCGATTTATAATCCGTCAATTCGACCAGTCTGTTCAATTCCAGCTAGTAGTTTTTGTCGAAATCGATTTGACTTCAAAAGTGGTTTCGTGAGGTTACCTCCGATTTGACTACGATTCTATGTCCTTATTTTTTTCGGTGATTATTCCTCCATGATATAATTGATTTCAGATTTCATTATTCTACAACCATCCCATTGTTGATATGCATATTCGAGCCAAATTTCAAGGAAATCGGCCGGGTAGTCCAGGAGTTTGAGCTTCGCCCGACTTCATCTCGCTCCGTTCACAGACACAGATGACTACTTATCCTTGCATCTTGTGAACTAAACATCAATAATAACAAAGTGGAGTTTGTGAAATGGACAAAATATTAAAATGTTTGGATTAGGTTCTTCCAAGTTTGAACACTTGATTGTTTATCAAATTGTTTGATTACTTCAATTTGAAATTCAACATTTTTATAAAATGAAGTATCATTCATTACATGATTCTACCCAAAAATTATTAACAGTCTAAATTACAGAAAAATAACTGGAAAAATGAATTCCACCACCAGCATTTGATAATGAACTTCCAGTCCCATGACATGTATGTTAATTGAAATATCATCCTTCCTTACACGATAATTGTAATTTTCATAGTATGTCCCAAGTCGGTAAAAAAATATTTCTCATCATTTCATTGGATACAAAGAATACATTTCTAGGATGCAAGATATTCTCAAACAGGAAGAGTAATAATTGAATCTACAGTAAACTACATAATAATTCGATTATATGAATATTCTGAAATATTTTACTCGCATAGACTTATTTGTAGATTAATTCATTCAATAATGCAAGTTAGAATAATATTCTGACGATTAATTGCTAAATACCCGCATAGATCCATAGGCCTAAGAAAATTAAGCAAGGAAAGCCAAACTCATGGAGAATTTAATATTTTAGATTTATATTACTTGAAAATGTCACAAAAATAGATAAAATTGAGATAATTCAATTATCGCCAACCCAGGAAACTAATAATAACTTGATTTAGTGCACATAAGAAACTATGAGCTGGTTTTCTGAATTTGATCCATTTATTGACAAAATTTCAACTAATGACTCATGAAACTAATTATGATTTCAGCTAGCGTACAACCTCCATAATGAGCAGTTTTTCTGGATTTGTTCCACTTTCAAGTCAACTTCCGACTGCACTTGTATCCGACTCATTACGGACCAGAGGAGGTCATTCAGAGGCAGAAATGCTTCCAGAAGAGGTAAGCTATGCACGAAAGACAAGAAATGGTCGCCTTGACACCGGACCGCGGACAAGGTCCCAGACAGTAGTATAGCAAACGCGGCAGCTCACAGACTGACAATATTGTATGGTATGATACGAATCAGCGTCCAGTTCAAACATTCATTTTTTTTTAATTTTATTTATTTAAATACATTGATAATAAACAATAAAAAATTTAAAGATCCAATACAAAAAGGAAGTCGCGGTTAGGTAGCCTCATTGAAAAATTGTGTTGAGCACCATTTTTTGTTAGTTGTTACTATATTTTGTTTAGAGAGTTTGAGATCAATGGATTATACCCTCATACAACTAAATAAATAAATTGTTACCAACTAATAATACAGTATAGGCCTCCTTTATAATTTATAAGATATGTAATTATTAGGCTATTATATAATTTATTTACCCAATAAATAATCTCATTAATATAATATTAATTTGCAATCATGATCTCATCTCATAAACTCAAAGGACCGGTTGTACAAAATTTGATCTGATTTAATCTTTGATTGCTCATAAGAATTGTCCAAACTCAAATAGGATTTGCCTTGTAAGTAATGAACAAAACTTAGTAACAACTAACAAGAAATTAAAATGAAACAAGTCTCAATTTTACTGTCTATCCGGAGCATGTAATATGAATGATTTTATTGATCCTGCATTATGAGAGGACATTATGCTGTATGATTGGCACACAATTGTATTAAAAGCTGAAGTTATCATCTTCACTGCTGAGCAAAAAAAACACATAAATATGCTACAATAATTCTTCAATGACTATCAAAGTTGCAAAATTAAACTGTCTTTGATTGCTGCATTCAAAACAGTCATTACCTTATTACTTCTACAACTGATGTAAGTTGGAATCTATTGGGAAAGTTTCCTTGCAATTAAACAGTTTCCTCTGGTCTTGAGAAACTTGAACGGCTGTCTTTTCCTAGTTCAGCCCTACTAACCACAATGTGCTCGGCATTATCCTCAATTGCAATAAAATAGTTGAACTTCTGTTGAATTGTTAGGAAAGTGATGTTTCTAGATGCAATGTGGAGTTTCTGGATATTGCTGAGCATGTTTAAAAACGTTTATGAATACAATATTATTTGCTTGCTTTGGAGAGAAGATGCAGAATTGTACACAATTGTACTCTTTAGTTTGACCTGCTTGGAATCTTAAATTAATTTTTTTTCTTAATATAGCTAGAATCTTTTTCCTTTTCATTAGGTTATGAAATATTATTGTTGAATAACAAAAAAACATGTTGAGAATATTCTCAGAAGTAGTTGATAAGTTCAAATTAGTTTGCCAGAATCAAAATCTATTCAACAAAGTCAAGAAAACATTCATTTTGTGAATGAATTTATTATATCCGCAGTTTCAATTAAATTTGGAACACTGTAAGAAATAAAGCAGTAAAATAACTCAGTAAAAAATTACTAAAATGAATTAAATTAAGACCACGCCATTTAGAGTAATCCAACTATTACATTTGAATCTACAATCATTCGAATAATTACCAATAATATGCATTTGAAAAATTATTAATTATTATTTCTATTCAAACTTACTCTGAGATCAAAGTTTGAAACTTTAAACTGAATAACCTATCATAAGATAAAGATTGGTGACTAAAGGAGACTAGAAGATTACAAAAACTAATTATGTTAGCTCATGTTCGACTCAATAATGTATGGTCAAAAATAATCTTCCATACCATACTTGATGAATGTTTAAGTGATCAAATATTAAACAAACGACTTGAGCAACTGGAAGATTTTATCCGACATTGCTTTCCGTATCACGCAAATCATAATTAAATCATAAGAGTTTGAAAACGAGAGAACTTTCCAACCGTTAGAAGAGATTTTGAATATCACAAGGAAAGTTAGATGATAATTGAATTAATGGATTGCTATTTCTACATTGCTACTGTTATTGTTTCTTGTTTCATTACTATGGTCTGAAATGGGCGTCTCATCTTTGAGTAGGACTAATGACTTTAGTAATTCGTGTCCATTACTCCCAAAGAATAATGTTCGTAATTAACTGATATTGACAGAGACATATACTTCTTCCTGGATTGTTCAGCAAGTAGTTAGAAATTGACAACCATGTGAAAATGAAAACAAATTCTAATTAAATTTGTGATCGGAAACATTTGATAAATGACTAACGAGCTATCATCATTTCTCCTGTTCTAATGGCATCAGCTACAACTTTAATCAAACCTAATTGCTGTAACATATTGATACCTTGTTTTGGCTGATGGAGAGATCATGTTCGATTACCTTTTCTAGTGAGCAAGTAGAAATTTGGTCGGGTGAAAGTTCTGGCCTACCTTCTTCCAACAAACAATATTAGTGAACCGTGAATCCGTGTTTTTTATGTCAAACGAAAATGATCCAAATCAAAGTATGCAGTCGTTTAGAATTAATATAAATTGCTAGAAAATAGGAGTACTTTGCTTGTAGTTCCTACAGAGTCTAGTGGCAGTTCCGTTCCTTAGATGGATGAGTGACAATTTAATATTAAGATCTATTGCATCATCTAGACATCTAGAAAACTAGTGCAGACTAGTCACAACACGATATTTTCTCAATCAAAATATCAACTCATATCACATCACAATCTATTTTGAAGTGTATAATATGAAAATGGAGCTTTTAAAAATTCCACTAAATTGAATTGATTCCGGAAATAAATACTGCACCTGATGGTTGCATAAATTCCATGAAGTTGATCAACATTTTCTAAAAAAAACGACAAATTTACTACAACAATGTGTTTTTTTTTTGAGGGTGATGCCCACATGAGCTTATGTTCATCATTCATCATTTAATGGACAGTAAGAAAATAACATAAACGTTAATCATTTTAAGTAAAAATGAACAGGTTTGTGAAGCATTATTTAGCATTCATGAATTGCTGCATAAATGTTACATCATTTTTGGAAAGTTATTGAGAAAATTTCAAACTGAATTTATTTTCAATTCCTTAGACTAATATTAAATTCTTGTGCTGTATTTTTTAAAATTTTAAATAAGAAATAAATTCAATTGTTTTAAAAATTTCATAAAAATCAAATAGGCCTACTCTCTTAAAACTTATACAGGAATCTGAAAATAAAAGAAATATGACAAGGTTATTGTATGATGATCTACTTACAAGTTATTAAAAAGGCAAATTTGAACATTACATGTTATATGACATTTCTTGAAACCTTGGGAAGCTTATTACAGTCAACTTGTTACTTGTTTCCTTATCAATATTCTACTTGTAAGGAGACAACTACTGTAATAATAGGTTACCAGACAGGCAAATAATGATACAATATCGCCTTAGAATGACACTTGAATAGCAAGCTGTTTTTGAGAAAATGAAGCAAATAATTCAATGTATTTTTTTTAATAGTCTGTTCTTACTGCACGTTATTGAGGTAAGGCTGGCTATGTTTTAGCCGAAAGCTTTGCTTTCCTCACCGATGGGACGTGATGAATAAATTCTACTCCACACCCACCAGGCATCAGTGCAGTACTACAAATAAGATTGCATTCATTTTCTACACTCCTACAGAATACTGAACGTTATGATGTCACCTTCACATCATTCCTATTGTTCCCAGTAATTTATTTTATACTGTTATTCATAGTGTGAGCAGTATGATGATAATCAAGGAAAAATTAATTTTGAAGTAATATTTTTTGCAAGATAACAACAATAACAGAATAAATGTTTTTAAGGAAATCTTTTTTACTGAAGTGAACCTGGAAATTTCACAGATTTAAAGCGGTGAAAAAGAGTTCTCACGAATTTGTACGCTTATTGCGATACAAACAGTAGATGCTGTCAATGCAGACTGCTGCAATAATGCAACAGCTAACGGTGGGAATAATCTTATATTGAAAAAAATAATTTTTGAATGAGACTGAAATAGCTTTGCCAACAATTTAAGATTCTGATTGCAAATAACATAAAATAAATTGATTCCAAAAATTCGAAAACCTCTCATTAAAACCACTTGATTAATCACATTGTTCAGAGTTATTGTCATTAGGTATTTATGTACTGAATAATCTCATATTAAATATCAGAGTCTCCAAATCTTATATAGGATAGGATTGATGACTGGAAAATATTAATACTTGAGTAATTAGATACTGATTTAATTTTTAATTTAAATAAGATTAGCTTACAAATTGTATAAAGTCAATATAAAAAAACTCATAATAATTAATTGAACGAAAATTATGATTTAACAGCAACTGTATAGTTGCAATGTCTCATTACCTTCCATCTTTAAAAAAAACTCAGTTAGACTCCACCGCCTACGCCCGTAGGAATGCTCATAATTTTTGTGAAAGCAACACAGTTCAATGAACAGATAAAACTATTTTCAACGGAATTCCCAACACATAAATACCCATATTTGCTCTACTTCATTATGTTCTATGTGTGATCAATTTTATGTTCATTTTGTAAAATGAAATTTATTAAAATAGCGAAGAATTAAAACGAAATATTGATATTTGATTATTTGTTTATGCACCTGATGCTAACAATATGTAATATTTATTACCTTTTTATCAATCACGGATAGATTTTGAAACTGCTTATTTGAATATCAATTTTCTATTATGAAAAACCAATATTGAAACAGCATACACCCATTGTTACAGCTCCTCACTTGTGTTTTTCATCTAGTGCCTGAGTGAGCTCCATATACTATGAGACATTCATAAAAGCACTTCAAACATTTTCCTCCAACTGCACGGTAGGCTACTCAATGTTTTACTAACCATGGGATCCTAATCCTTCAGTTCATCGAGAGCCCTTCAACCATTCTCGTGTTCAGTGGAGCACTAAGTGCCCATCCTGTTGACTGAGCTAGAAAAATCATATTCAATGAGAATAGGATGGGAAGGAAATGAATCAGAAGCACTCATCGAAATAGGTCAACAACTAGACAAATCAGAAGATAGTCAATATTTTATCATCCAGAAGTTTGAAGTTTGACTAGGGAATGCCTGGTCTACAGTCAATTATTTGCAGTGATCATAAATAAATAGACGTATAAAGTTACAAAGTAAATAACTAATACTTTCTGGTTGTTGTGGATATCAATACTTCGTGTATTAATTATCCATACTTTCATTCTATTAATATTTTCTACTTTCTAATCATACCAAAGTTTTCAAGCACAACTGTTGATGGATTAGCTTATTAAACGACGGTTGAATCTGGCAAAGTTTGTAGAGCGCTTTAGTTTCAGAAATGCATAAATTACAATAATAAACACAGTGCAGAAGCTTTCAACGTAATTGGGTGTAACCCAAGCTAGAGTTAACTGTTTGAAATTCGAACTTTTATCTTGGAATCCTGAAGTTATCAGAAATGTTGGTGGAATTAGATAACAGATAATTGAATATTAATAAAAGAATATGTTACAGAAAAACTATTTAAGGCCAAGTCTAAGCAATCGTAAACGAGCGTGCTTACATATATCATAATATTTAAGTTCCATTCACGGAATTATGGTTATTACTCCATATTTCAGTGATAATCAAGTATGAATGATGAAGTGCTGACAAGATCATACACCACTCTATGAATAAACATTGCATGCGGTTTACGTTTGCGGTTTAACTGTAAGTTTAAATGCACCGGCGCTTCATGAGATGCAATGAGAATTAATCTCATTCGTCAATCTCCAACTGCTTGAACTATTGTTGGCAAATGAATGAGTTTTACACAAACAACAATTGGCCGTGGATAATAATATGGGACCGGGCGCCTCGCTCTAATAACCACCACTATGTTATGAAATGAGAATTACACACTACAACGATGGTAATTAGGACTATCAATTATCGTTGTATTAACATTTTCAAGAAGTAAGTACAAGGACATATTTAGAATACCTAGTTGACTTCAAAAAGGTGTACGTATCCATGTTCTGCCTGATTTTGTAGATTATGAGCTATTTCTCAGAGGAGAAACAAATTCTATTTTATTGAAAAGAATTGATTAACAGATTGATTTGAAAGAATAAGATTGATTCTTGAATACAGTACATTGATTCGACTTCAAAAGTTAGATACTCCTCAACAAAAAGTTGAAGTTAAGCTAATTTGGATTGCGATTTCAGCTAACAAACCAATTGGTTTACATCTGACTAGAACAAACAAAATAATGTTGTTAAATCAATCCTTTATCAAAAAATCAGCTATCTAGTGATCATCAAACTATACAGCATGCTAATGAAAATTTAGAAAAGCTAAAAGTGATACTCCCATAGCAATCTATTTAAAAATAAGAATCTATATCAGCTAGTGATGCCCTTTTCAACGTTTTTGTTTCAAGATTATTATTGAAAAATCAAGAAAAACTACCACTTCTAGTTTTTATAGACAGTTGGAAAACCCAAGCATTTAAAAAACCTGAACTTTATTCGTGTTTTTCTTAATAGATTTCACAGATTCCAGCTATTGAGCTTTAAATACTCATGATTGAATCGCTGCCAATAAATAAATAAAAAACTACCAGGAAAAAAGGATCTTGATGCCAATAAATAAAAAAACTACCAGGAAAAAAGGATCTTAATAGGGTTAGAAACGCCACTAGCCACGCCACTGAGTGACGTCAGTGACCCCCAATAATGAGACCAGTCGCCAAGTCAGCAGGCCTCTAATACCAAATTACATAAACATGACGGCGGCAAGTAGTGTCAAGTTGAACCACTTCCATTGATTCTACATCCGACTTGTTCCTCCATACAGGAACTAAAAGCAAAGTGCACAGACCACACTATCACTGGTTACACAGTATTATCACAGTATTTATCCCGATAATTTGGACGACGTTTTTTGTAAAAGCTCCAGATAAGAAGCAAGGTGAAGCACGTTAGTCAAAATTACTAGGGTATTCGTAAAAAATATCGGTTTGTGGAGACAGAATAAATATCGGTTTGTGATTGTGAAGACAGAACTATAACTAGTATTTACTTCTAGTTAGTTCTATTTACTAGTTACTTTCTAGTAACAAGAATAGTACTAGCTAGTTACTTCGTAAATGGTAATTTTTATTTTTTATAGAAAGTAACTACATTACTTAATAGATTTTTCCTCTTTCATGACTACAACAAATTCCTTTCCATAAATTATTGGTTGAAGTTAATAGATTATTAAATTAAAAACAAATAAATGACATCGCTCTTAACATTATATCCCAATTCGCTACCACCTATTTATACATCTTCTCCCACTATTTTGACGCTTTTAAACGCTTCACATAAAATGTCTAAACCGAGACAAGGAGCAAGTGTGTCCATTCTTTAAATGAAAATGGATTATAGTATCTAATGGAATTTGACGTACTTATTTCAGACAACAGAAAAAGCTGACTTCAAGATTTATTAATTTAGAATTCAATGGGACTTTCTCTGTTAATCTTCAAAAACTCACTGGATGTTCAGCTGAAAAAACGTTGAGATATGTTAAATTTTGATTGTTAATAAATTCAATATATAATAGTTCACAGTTCTAAAATATTATAAGATTGTACTACAGGCCTGTATGTAAACATTATACAAGCTTCCACATTGAATGCCACTACAGAGTTTTCTATATAATACTATTTGGAACAATACTATTTCTAACTGCAACAATAACAGCAATTCTAACTGCAATAATAACTGGATTATGAGTTATAAGCTTGAAAATTCAATGAAGCAAGGATGGAAAACCACTACCACTATAGCAGTAAGAATGATAGACTATAAATGGAACCACTACTCATTTTCCTGAAACAAAAGCTTTATTTCCTCAAGGTAAAGAAACTAGTAATCACCTAGATTCACGACCAAAAATGGAGAATACTGCGTTGTCTCCAAACTTTTAAGCTACTTTAACTACACCATAACAACCTGAGAAATGAGAATGATAGCTTAATTCCTATTAATACTAATACTACCTCTGAATTATACTTCAGATTTCACTATTGGAGAAGCTTCTCTACAATTTATGATAGTGGTAGTGAAGTTTTTCAATTAAATACGATTTATACCAAGAATCTTCTAAGCTGAAAGGAGCACTCTGAAAATCAATACAATCAAAATGGGTGTTTCTGTTAATAATGGAAGTTGAATTCCTTCTCCAACGCCCATGTACTACAATACAACGCCTACAAGACAGATAGCACAGCTGGTATTACCGAAGACAGACCTTGACACTATTGTAGAGGGGCTGGCAACTTGGCATCTAACTGTGGTATTGCAGAGTACGCGGCATGGTAAAAGAGGCATATCGTTTTCACAAGAGCAATGAGTTGAGTTCTCATTGTTCGACTGCAATTCTCACAGACATGATTTGGGGAATGTTTTGTGAACTACAATGCCTGATAATGATACATTCAAGAAACAAATTTAATCTGCTTCTGGTATCACGCATTTGTTCTCAGGAGACGAAACAATGCAACCAGTGGATTGACTGGAGTTAGTTTTTCATCAGACCTTCAAGAGTGTGTGTGTACATTCTCGAGTGATCTACTGTGAAAACCATATGAAAATATGAAAATTGCATGTTCTATCAGCAACTGAAGGCAGAAGAATTTCTTAAGAAACAAAATAATATGAATATTAGATTAACTGACTGTAGTTATTCTATAGTTTTAATATAAAGAAGTTTCGGAATAATTTGAGTAAGATGGAACTTCAAGCTACCAAAACAGGGATTAATTAGATAATTAACACTTTGACACTAAAATTACTTAGATTACTTTTAATTAAGAATTTTAATTTTTAATTGTAATTGAAAATTCTATGAAGCAAGGTTTGTAACCTTGTAACCTTTACAATTTTCAATTTTAGATTACTTTTTTTAATTGTTCATTCAAGGCGTGAATTAATGGATCAGTACATGAAGTATTACCCTATTTCTGAAGTGGATAACACGTTCAAAATTGTTTATTTTTACTCCAAATTTCTACAAAATACATCATGGTCATAAAAATAACTAATTATGTAACTGATCACTAATTATGTGATAAAATTTGAGTTATGATTTTTTGTTTTTAGTTCATTCTGTGCATGTATGCTTAAAAACGTTGCTTTACATTAATACATTCTTTTTAGATTATTTTAATGGATCATAATCTAAAATTTATATTTTATTTTGTATGCAACATCCTTTTCGTGAAACATTGAGTTTGCAATGAATGTAATGCTGTTGGGAGATTGGGATCAAAACCTTTATATTACCGTACCACTTTTCTTTCACTAAGATAGGTAGTAGAATTTAGTAGAACGAACAAATACTAAAAAAGTAGCCTATATTGTAACTTTTTTAATACGGCATACTTATAATATCAACGATACAGTATTAATCATAATTATAAAGATTTTCTAATATTTATAATATTGGTACTGCCTTGCATGAGATTCAAAAAGTCCAACCTACCGCTTTAATCACGATTCCCTAATACAGTATAATAGTATAATAGAATACTAGTAGGGAGAGTAGTAGAGCTAATACAAGATTACTAGACAAGATTTGTCTAGTAATCTTGGAGCTAATAGTCCATCAGGACTATTATGCCCACCTTATACAGCTAAGCTAAGCTTATAAGCCACCTATATACAGCTACGGACTAAATGGCTAATCTCATCAGGTATGATGGAACATTATTAATGTCTGTCTGATCCCAGACGGACATGATGTTGAGGTTGCTTAGAGAGCGATTTAGCATAAATAAATCATGAGATGAGGTCACATTAGTGATGCAGTTCAAGAGCATGGGAGGCAGGCAAAACGGACAGCGAAAAGTCAGATCTTGGAAATGACGATAGCTGCACTTCCTTTCCATGATAACAACATTCATGTTTGCAGTATTCATCGAAAACGATTTGACCGCTCGAATTGACCTTCCGCTTCTAAAATTAGTGGACGGCCTCAAAAATTCCAGTCACCTTCAACTGATTGAATGCAAAATGTAGATACTTGCACCCATCAAGTGTTAGCACAGTGAATAAAACAAGCACATTGCTGAAACAATATTTTCAAAAATAACATGGGAGTTAATTGAAGAGGGATAAAAGTACATTGGTATGGAGTGCTGTGGTTGCTTACCAGAAGAGTTGACATATTTTGGATAGTTTATAATTTAGTGTATGAGTAACAAATTGAAATTATTAATAATAAAACATGTACTAGCAATCAAGCAAATTCATTCAAAATGAGTCGTTTAATAAATGAATTTAAAAAAATCCTAATAAAACTAGTAATTTAATTGGATGAGTAATAAATTATTATGGATTGATTATGGCTTTCAACTAAAGTGAAGATTTATTGGTTGAATGATAAAGATATAAATTGTTGAGATTCTCTAATCCTCCAAAAAAAACGAGAGCTTGAATCACGAGATGTTTTGAACGAAAATGTTAATCTGCAATGATGATACACTTGATAAAAGTGGTGAGACATCACAAAATATACACAAAAATTTACTGCGGCAAGATAAAAAAATACCACTGAGCCGACAAAATTATTTTGAGATAGTTTGTTCAGTGTTAGAGAGATAAGTGAGTAGAGAAAGTTACATCTTATAGACCGATTGGGTGCTCCTTGTCTCCCATTAACTGGTTTGTTATTCATCAAGTTTAGTGTTCGTAAATTTCTTATTGTTCATAAATTATTCAGGTTATCAAAGAAAAACTTATGAGAAATTTTCGGCTGTAGTGCAGTATATGGACTTCTGTGTTAAAAGTTATTCAGCTGTTTAGATTGAAGATGAAGATTACAATTTATTGACAGAAGCCAATATACTGCACTCTATTCCGTTGCGAAGCGTGGTATACGGTCATCGCCGGGTATATGTCATATAGGACATATACCCGGCGATGACCGGTTAAACATACCACGCTTCGCCACGGACTTTTTTATTTGAGTAAAGTATAATATGGACTTCTATGTTAAAACAGTTACCGCTATTCAGCTGTTCAGATTGAAGATTACAATCAACAGAAGTCCATATACTAAACTTTCTCCAAATTTTCTATAAAATTTACTTCTTGAACCATAGCTGCAGTTTGATTACAACTACATTTAATTACAGAAACTAAAATTATTCGAGTTCATAAATTAAATTTTTCATGTTTTACATCTTCTATCGTTTTGCACACTTGAGAATTCATCAAACGTTTCTATCAAACATTTTAGAGGAACTAGTATTACAATTTACACTCAAAATGTTATATTCGACAATACTTTTGTGTACTGTTTCTCCATTTTAAGAGTATTTAAGCTGTTCTAAACAAGCATTCGCCTCACGTAAACAAGTTCGTGCGATTGCATTAATGGGAGGAATAAACTAGCCAAAAGCTTGAGGAACGTGAATTTTCCAGTTAAATCCAGAATTAGAGAAAGGGACGGGCCTGCTTTTCCCGTCAGGCTTTATACAAAAGGGAAACGGGCAATGTGAGCCGAGTTCAAAATTGCTTTAAAACAAGCGTTGTGACAGAATTATACATTCAATTGGTTCATGTTTGGAGTTTGGGTTCAGTTTCACAAAGGAGCATAGCAGCGTCAAATAACAAAAGAGCTCTTGTTAGATTATGTTTCAAATTAATTTTCCAGCTTACTAAAAACATAATACAGTAACTTTCATCTTGAGCAAGTAAAAATCCACGCTTTTCTAGCGTTTGTACCAGTGTTTACAATACTTTTCACCCGAGAAACATGATACTTGTGTCTTGGACAAATAATAGTTCTTCCGTTCTATAATATCATTCTAGAAGAATGAAAGTAATTGGAAAATCTCATACAAGTAGTATTATTCAAGCAACGTAATGTAGTTAGTTACCTTGGGCATTTAAAAGACAGTTTCTTATAAGATCATTGGGATTTTGATCGAAGTTTAGGAAGAAATAAGAATAAGAAATTAGAATCAAAAGCATTAAATGGAGAAAACTTTATTTCCTCAGGACCTTCAGACATTACATTCCTCAACTCGACTCGAGCTTACGCACAGGCAATTTTTGCCCATGTAAGCTCTTCCATTTACTATCTAAATTCCTAAATTTCTATGCACTGTAACTGTTTTGTATTCTGTTTATTTTTATTTTATTTTTATATATTTTTTAAGTAAAGTTAGTACACAGAGGAAAATAGTTTCAGTTTGTATGTAAATAATTCAAGTTTGATTATGTGGAATTAATATATCATTATTGTACTGTAATATTATGGAATAAAGATGATTTGATTTTTCATATGCTATACAAAATAGTTAATAGTATCTAGTATATGTTATTAAAAATTATAAGGACCCAGTAATAATAAGATACCTGAGTTTTGTTTCTCCAATCTTAATTTGTAAATAGATGTTGAGTTTTTAACAATAATTGATGCTATTTATTGTGTTTTTCTTACAGGACAGTTTGGGCAATCGACAATCAGGACAGCAATCGATTTCCTGTTGTTCAACAGTCAAGTGGAAAAAAGGTATTGAAGAACACTGATCATTTACTGTATCTACAATATAAGATTTCTTGAATATTTGAGGGAAACTCAACACATCACCAGTGAAACTTGAGTGGCGAAAGATATAACAAGCACGCTGAGTAATACTCAGACTTTTTTCGAGTATAATGCAGCTCTAATAAAAATACAACAGCAGCATTTTTTCTCGTTTTACTTTTTCTACTTGGGTTCTACTGGGAATACAGTTATAGGGCGAGAAGTGACTCGCTGGTATTGAGAAAGAATGAAACTGGATACAACTCATCGGAGCCACTGGACTGGAAACTTTTCCTCTTCATCTCCAGGACAATGGGAGAAGATTTAGGGAAGAGAATAAGCAGAAATACTGAGAATTTTCCTCTCTTGCGAGTAAGGAAAATGTTTGATGATAAACTCTACGCTACAGTTCATGCTCCAATCAGGATAAACTTCTGGAATTGTATTGTAATGATGCATCGACCTGGATACCAAGAAGTACTACTGCTCTTGATTACAATAGAATCTTGAGATAGCGAACAAATTTGGATGATATTTAATCATATTTACCCAAAACTCCACGTAATATCAAATCTTAATCAAACGCCAACACTATACAGTTAGAAGTAGAAGAAAAACTTCTCGTTTCGGTTGTTATCTGATCTGATTAGGTAGTATTACGTAGGTAAGATGTTGCGATTGATCACGGTCGGTCTACTTTTCAATAACAGTTCATTTGCAACGGTCACGTGAAAAATAGATTCAATACAATCAATAGACTCGATAGGCGTGAGAGAAAGCTTGTGCAACGCGAAGCCTCCACGTAATTCCAATTACGAACCTCCGCTGACCTTCCTACAGTTATTACGTGAAAAGAGTTCAATAACACAATGCAAAAAATATATGACCATAAAGCCTTTCCTGCAAAAAAAAAATTAGAAACAAATCATTTTGTTACTGAACATTAGCGTGAGCAAAATATTCTAGCTAAATACAACTATAACTTGATACTTGACTTAAACAACTAAAAATGAAAATATTGATTTAGGTAATTAAAATATCAAAATTTCAACCCAAATTTTGCAAAATTATTAGAATTTTGAGATTTTACTGCGAAGCTCCAAGTAGGATGTTTGAATCATGAAATAATGATGAGAATATTTGGGATTGCAGGACACAATATAAAAAATCTCAATAAATTTCACAATTATTCTAATATTCTGCACAATTGCACAATACTTATATTATATTTAGATTTTGCTAATAAATTGTATTCATGATCAAGTTAGTTTGTTTTATTTAGTTTGTGAATAATGTTATTTATTAACTTCTGAGTTAACATTACATAATTTATTTCTATTTTTTTTTCAAATTTATTGTTCTGATCACAATGTGATCAGAACAATAAATTACTGTATAATGTAATAAAATAATAATAAAAATAATTATAACATGTCATGTTATAATTTTTTTTTCTCATATTAATTTTGAATTGTATGTTGTCATGATGTCATGAGTGCTGTTTGGGCTATGCCTGTTGCACTCAATAATGTAATATATAAATAAATAAATAAATACTGCCCTTTACTCCAACAGAATTAATATAAGTTACAGCACTTCATCAAATTATTTCTCCAATAGGAATGGACGTTGGAAAATAAATCTATTTAAATTTATATAGCCTAATTATTAAAATAATTAAAGGGGCGATAACCTTTTCATTAAAATGCAGTGAACTCAGTGAAGCATAACAAGAGATAAGTTATACAATAAAGTTATACGAGATCAGAGATAATAAGATAATAGTAAGAGATAAGTTATACGATAAATACAATAAAGTTAGTTACAATACAATAATCTATAAAAACTAACAAAATAGAATAATTGAGCTAACTGTAATCGAACGAAGGTAACTACGTTTTCATTGGTAAGAATATCACCGCCACTAACAATTTTGAATTTTACTATAAAAGGGACTTGAGACTGGTAAGGATAGTAGAATGCTGCTTAGCTGATGCAAGTTGCATGACTCACCACAGATTTCATTCAGATTCATTTTGAAACTGGATTTCAATTGATTAATGCAAGACTCACCTGAAACAAAGAAAACAAAATTAATAGAGATGAACAGTATAAAATTGAAAAAACTTGTTGAAATTGTCAAATTCCACTTTAATAAACACTAAATGTTTTACAGGACCATGGCTTCGTGTTATACCAAACACATCCTCGGCTGTACTGTTTAGAAGCTCTAATTTGAAAAGAACAAGAATGGCGAGATTCCACAACATCAACATTTGTTCTACAAAAGTAGAAAATTGAAAAACAATTTTTCTTCACAAATTATGGATGAGATCCAAACCTTTTAAACAAAAAAATCTTAATTTTTAAGATTTGAAAAACAATTAAAAGTAATAATTGTAAACGAAAAGTGATAATCAGAGTACATAGCAAAGTACATATTCTATTGTATGTACTTGAATAGTTGTACAAAGTTATGTTGCAAGATACCAGAAACAATTTTTTTCATACATTGATAAAAACATTATAATAAATTGAAAAATTCAACAGCAAAGAATAGAAAGAACAGGAAATACATAATTTATATTCACACTCAGTATTTTTTAAACATAGGCTACCCTCAACACAGTAACTTCATGGAAATAATAACTTCCTCACAAAAAAGTCTATAAATTAATAATTTTAAATCCTGTTGAATATTTATGAGAGTATAATAATTTCAATACGATTGGATTTGATCTCTTACAAAAGAAATTTGATATGATCTTCAGAGAACCAACTCAGAAGATCAGAGTCAAAAAACACAGTAAAAATTTAGATAGATTGGGATCAGATATGCCTTGGCTATAAAACAATAATATTTCTTCCACTAAGTAGGCTATGAAGTCAGCTTTCGTCAAAACAAATTGAATAACTGCAGCTCTAGACAACATGACGACCTCAACCTTGCAATTATCCTACTTTCTTTCCTATCTTCTAAAAATAATTCGTACGCTCAGAGTCAGAGGGCAAATTCGCGCGCGATGCCAGTTACATTGCAAACAAGCCGGCGCGGAAAGAAACCGAAGAATGACTGACAGACTGATAGCTTCTGCTCAAATTACACCAAATGATAGAACAAAATGAATAATACATTCTCAACCTTTTTTACTTACGCTCATGTAAGCCAAGGGCACAAACTAAATAATTGGGTGAAGGTTATTTTACTTTAATAATTTGTTCAGTAGATTGGAAAATAATTGGGGAAATATGATATTTTAGATTTAGATCATTAAACCTACTATTGGGAAGAATTGACTTATTATTTTCAAATTTTTGTGAAAAAACCTATTATATTTTCAAATGTTTGTAAAAGAATCTATTACATTTTCAAATCATTGAACTGACAACAATTTCAATACTTTCAAGTATTGTCATTGATCATATACAATTTCACATGTACTGTACATTGATACATTTTCATTTGTGATCATATACAATCACAAGAAGTTAAATTTAGTAGGAAAGTGATTATTTTAATGATTATGTATAGGAGTTAGTTCGATCCTAAAAATTTACCCAATTTGTTTTTGATATGACAATGATATGAAGTTCCATGGTATCACAAAACTTTTCGCATACCCCAAGTAAATGGAAAATCTATCCATTCATAGCCGATTAGGATACAATAAACTTTGAATTCTCAAATCAAATTCATAATTGAAACCCACAAGTAAATTATTCATGATGAACAATTACTTCAAAATAATGATGATATTAATAATTAGGCAATAGTATTCCCTAGAGTAAAAGTGGAAAATTATGAAAGAAAACTAAGAGGTATTCATGCTTAGCTCTTCAGCTTTGCATGTAGATTGTCTCATCAATTTATATTCGTGGAAAACCTCAATTTATTTCATGTTTTCCTTGACGTCGATGAATTGAGTTATTGAAATTGAGGTAAATAATAACTTCAAGAGATTTTTTAACTAAATAAAAATCAATATGCAAACTATCAAACTAAATTCACGAAACGGAAATTAATAATTTCTGGTCCTATCAACAACCCCAACCACACTTAAGTAACGACACAGAATTGAAAAACGCGAAACAAAGAAGTCAGTACTTTTATTTTCTAAAAAATACTCAACTGTATTATACAAGCAGACTATTTATACGTTTCCAATGCGGTAGTAGTCTGCTATAAGAAAACATTTCTTGTTGCGCAATGCCGCAATGCACAAGCTCATACAATAGCTACGACATTCTCAACAGATTAATTTTCCATTTTCTGTTCAGCAAATCTGCAAGCATATTGCATGATGTATCAACTTGAAATATTGACATCGTACTATGCTGTGGTAGTGGGAGGGCAGGAGACAATCGGGGGAGTTACCAAGGTGAATTACTACAGTTTCAACCCATTTTAAACTTTCTTTTAACTATATAGGAATAACAGAGATAAGTCTGTTACTACAAGAAGAATCTAAATTATTAAGGGTTCATCACAAAAACTATTGATTTCAACTAGAAGATCGTGCTGCTCCTTTGCACCCCTACATTCCTAATGTAATAAAATTTAATTTTGAACCTATTCCCCAAATAAACCAGTTCAGAATTTTAACAAACATGAGCCCATTAAAATAAACTACAAGAATCAACTAAGAGAATCAACTACAAGAATGAATAAGATTTACTTGACATAATTTTATTTGAATTCAATACATTCGAATCAAACAAAAAACTATGGGTTGGGGGTCTTCGGTGGATTGAACATTGGGTGTAGAAGCGAGCGCAGCCAAGTCGGACTTTCGCTGGATTTTTCTGAAATGGTCACTGGCTACAACGTGTTTTCGGTGGAGTTCCCCCGCTTACCACCCACTCATAGCCAGAAATGAAGTTCATGAAACAATTATTAAGTTAATCAACTGCGTCTCATAAGCATTGTAAAGTACAGGCTGAGGTGACGGATCTGCAATTGTAATACTTTATTTATTCCATGTAATTTTGTCCGTCCTATTAGCTACAATGGCTTGAAAAAAGTACAACTTGATGAACGAACTCTTGTTATATTCAAATTCAATTTTCAAACTGTTGACATAATTGTTGTAATCCCTAAATATTTTAGTTTTATGTTCAGTGAAATTTTCAATTTCAAAGTCAGTGGTTTCAAAAATTTTCAAAAATATTTTTCAATAAATCATTCATATTTTTCATAGCTGCTTAGAGCAAGCTATATGGAAAACAAGTTAAATGTACCACAACTCAGTTGTCATTGACAGGTAGCGTAAATAAGTATTGATTCATCTCAGTTATCAATTATCAATTCATAGATATTAGTTTGTGATACGCTTTGTTCAAAATCCAAATACATTGATATTCGATTCTGAAAATAATATTAGCATAGAATATATTTGAAAAATATATTTGTAGGTCAGCCTTGAATCTTTCAAATCCCCCACTGTTTTCAAAACATCAAAGATGTGTTCAAATTTCTTCAAACTTTGAAAAAAATTAACAGAAAGATTCGTACATAACATAAATAATAATAATATATAATGCTATAAAACGAATAGCTGCACATCTGTATTTTAAGCTTAGCCACTTCGTTATTCTTAAGGTTATTCTACAATTACATTCTTCTCAGAAATTGACATTAGCAAGAACTCTGAAAATGTTATCGCCGACTATAATAGTTTCTGGTGACAGGTGTAGTGTAGAGGTGTATATTAATAGCTCATTCGTTCAGAAAGAATTTTGCTACCTGACATCTGCAGACTACATTTAATGAATTCTAGAAGAGGAAATGACTCTCGTCCATATCAGGTAGAATCCCAAAATACATTGAAATTCCAACCCTCCAACCTATCCCGCGAATAGAGAGAGATTCAGATTTATTACTTAATTCATGTAGATAACAAATATGACGCCTTAAATTCTAGATTATAATAGTAGATTTATACAACTAATTATTCGTCGAATGTACATAAGTTTATAAATTATGCAATGTGAAGATGTAAAGGAAAAAGATACTGATGTTATACTAATTGTGAGTTATCTACATGAAAAGGCGAAGATTGGACATATTATGTATGTCCATTCTTGGAAAAAGAGATTTACAGAGAAATCCTTTTCATCAACACTTGACCTTAGTAGAATAAAATATAAATTTTACATATTTTGACTGGAATAAAAGATTTAAATTAGCCTTAAGACTAGAGACGTACTAATGAAACAATAAAAACGATGATAGGAAATAAATAAAACAAGTAATTGAAAAAATAAATAATTTCAAATGGACATCGAAGGAATAGCTGAAAAAATAATTAAGCATTAAGTGAGGGTGATAGAGGCTGACATATCTGAGGGTAATGATATTGTGATGACACTGAGGGGTCAACATTATGTTACAATGTGATAGTAATAGAAAACTCTACATTCGTCAATATTGACTTAGTTAAAAATAATGCCTATAGGGAAATATGATACAATAAAGTATATAAACATTATGGACGTTAATTAAGATTAGAATTGGACATTATTCTAGAGATAATTTGGAGTTGGATACTAGTGAATACCTAAAATAATAATGATTTGAATTATGAGTAAATTACAATGAGTGTGAGGTGAAAGATGACTGTCATGCAGTGCTTTAGGGTTGGTCAGGCTCAGTAATCTTATCAAGATGATATTTTACCAATTTTAGAATGAAGCTCGCTCGACTTAGAGAGAGAGAGAAAGAGAGAGAGAGAGAGAGAAAGAGAGAGGTGAGAAAGAGTGAGAAAGTGTAATATGAAAGTATAATATTAAGTATACAAATAATTATTCGACAAATGTTTATAATCTTATAAATTTCTCCCTCCAGTTTTATCATTCTGATGTGCTGGAATGTATTTTCTCAATAAGTTTAATTTTTATTGTTTCTTAATATTATGTTGTATACTTACTGTGTCTGGTTATTATTTTGGTGCTTCTCTAAAATGTATGTGTATTTTGTATTGAGAATAAAAATTCAATTCAAATTATTCAATGAAAAGATGTAAAGCAGTAAAGCAGAAAGATACTGATGATCTTGATCTGATGATACTGATAATTGTGATTTATCTAGATGAAATGGCGAAGTATGTCAATTACAAAGATATCCTTTTCATCAACACTTGACCTTGGTAGAATAAAATATAGAATTTACAATTTTTTTTTAGATAAAAAATTTATCTTGTCTGAACTAAAAAATTATGGAACCTTAAAAGACAAAATAAGTACTAATAAAACAATAAAAACAAATATATTAAATAAAAAAAACTTAATGTAAATCGGAGGAATAGCTGAAAAATAATAATTTCTTAATTGATTATGATGGAAGATCAGATGTTATTTAGAAATGGGAGTGAATAGAATAATTATTATACGGTAGTACCGTATTGATTGTTAATGTTTAGACATGTGTAATGGTAAGGATATCATGATGTCGATAAGTTGTTAATATAATAATGTACTATTAATAAAAAAATTCTACATTTGTCGAATTAGTTATACAATATCGAATTGAACAATTAATTAAATAGTATCTAATAATTATTGTACAAATCATGAAAGACTTAAGCAAATTATTTGTTTACAAGTATATAAGATTTGATATAGCCTTCTAACAATTATATGATTACTCTGTATGTACATGAAACGGCGAAGTTTGAACATATAAATGTCCATTCTTGGAGAAGGATATACCAGTATACCTTCCCATAATCACTCAACCGTAAGAGAGCAAGGCGAGCAATCTGCACATGTGCAGATTTCATTGTATTGAAAAATTCCTGGTGAGACGTCCTTCCATGGCAAAACAATAAACCATGTCTGAGTATTTTTCCATCGTTACAATCCACCGGTTTGTCATTATAACAATATACCTATGAGGAAGATAAATGACCGTTTTGCGCTGACTCAATTATTGGGAAGCCTAAATACCATAACAACCTCATTACATTAACTTGAACATAACAACCTCATTATAACATAATTATACATGAACATTATAACTTATAACATAACAACCTCAAGATAACTTTTTTCACATAAAAGCAATTCTGCGGAGAGCAGACCTTGTGCAATATGTATCTTATTCACTGAGTACATAGAGGACATGGATAACGGAAGTGCCCATAACCGAATTTTGTTGCCATCATTCAGAATAAGAATGGAGATTTAACATGAGAAAGGATAGGGCTATAAGTGCCAGATAAGTACCGTTACGCTCACAATACAGTCGACCCATGCAAATTTCGTAAATGACACAGGTGCACAGGTACACTGCTAAAATCACCTAGATACAAAGTATAAAACCTCCAGAATACAAATTTTCTGTGATTTGGGCTAGGACTGATTAACCTCTATATATAAATAGAATATTCCTAGGTTCCTAGCTCAGAACCTCTACAAGACAAACGCAATCTCGAATTTTTCATGTTCTTGACCTCTGTAGGACGATATACTCTCGAATTCTATAGTTTTCAAAACTAAAATTGATCAGACTCATGTCTCGACATTCGACATGAAAACACAGCAGAATGCACCATATTCTCAAGTAATTTAATGCAGAACATTATATCTTTAAATAATTACAGTATGATCCAGGATGATAAAAACATAATATATAGAGACTCTCCAATCAATCAAAATGTATCCCAAATTTTCTATAAGTAACCTCATTTAACTTGGACGAAAATTCCTATCTATCGAATAAGCCTAATCAATCACTTATAATTTTTCGGGTTCTATGTCAAAGTTTACATGCAAAGATAATATAGAACATGGATATATATGGAACATAGTTACATGGATAAGATAATAAAGAATGAAGTTATTCTATTTTCAATTTTATTATATCATACATAGAAGAAAGTACGTACTGATCACTTGCGTTGATAATGCTAATAAAAGTGAAGAACTATAGTTGAATCACTACAAAGTGTGTTCTAGATCTGGATAGATTATTCTCCCCTTTATACACCCTTTCATAGCAATAATAAATTATTAAGCGAAGAAATTTTCTACTATTACAATCATAACAGGGATATAATATAAAATTTAGCCAGAACCGTGAGAGCCATGTAGAAACATTCAACTAAAGTTTATTTATTAAAATTTGAAAATACTCTCAAAAGCCTAAAAAATAGGATACTTAACATTTGCATTGTAGTTGTGACAAGTAGCAAGAGCAAGTGGTGAAATTTTTAAATGCCGTATTTCTTATGATTGCTCATTGTGCTAATGAGTTTACTCAACCCTGTTGAGAACTCACAATACCATAGATGAATCAAATCAAGCTAATTTCTAAAAATTGAAATTCTTCATAGAAATGTCGATTAAATTTCAAAGTAGCATTATTATTAAGAGTGTGTGTAAGGAAAAATGTAAATCAATGAATCAATCCGGTTGAAAACTCAGAATATCATGGATTGAAATCGAATCAAGTTCATTTTAAGAAATTGAAGTCCTGGTTGAAAATGTAGATTAATCTACAATAAATACATAAATGTAATACATGAATGTAATTACATTTCCAAGGAGCATGAGAAAGTGTGTGAGAAAAAAATTAAAACATAACTGACACTTGAAACTGATAATCAGCACAGACGTCAAAGTTTGTCGACGTAAGAGACAGAAAATCATTTTTGTCGACGACCCACTAAGGCTACACATCAGCCGGCGAGCTACAGCCAAAACCGAACTTCGCTGGATTTTTGAGCGCCGTAGCTACAGGTCAACCCAAAGTTAAAAACACTGAATGTTCACTTAGAATGGAGAAATCCAGCGAATGTTCAGACCAGTGAAGTACCCGTTCCCAAAACCTCTTCAAGAAGAACAAATATTTCAAATACAGTAAGATAGAACAATTTTTAGAGTACACACATGGACATGCCCCTAGGCTGGAGCATGGGCATAATTGGGCAATAGTAAATATTAATGTACGGTACTCATAAATAAAATTACTTAGGTAAATTTAAACTAAGCTCCATTTCAGGAACGAGGAGGATTGCATAAACTAGAACAATACTTCAGCTTCAGCTTGTTGCTCTCCATGACGAAATACTTCAGAGATGAGATTTCACAATACTGACAATGGACCAATACTTCAGTCTATACTAATGGTATGGTAATTAGTTGAGAAATAAACAAGGACTAGATGATGGCATTCCCTAGTATTTTTATCATCAACTTCTAGTCTATAAGAAGAATTTGAAGGAAGCAACTGAGATGTAAATATAATAATAAGCTTAATAGCTAGAGCCATTAATACAGGTAGCAAAGAAGCGACAGAATATTTTCATGACAAGAAACAAAAATAATTGGACTTTATAACATTTTTTTTTATTTTTAGCTAAATGAAGCTGCATAATATATATGTGAGAATGTTTGCTGATGGTTATGATACGCTCAATAATCCAGTACTTGTTCAAGTCACACATGTAGTACTGTAGTATTAAATCCTTTATCCGTGAAAATAAATATAATGTAAAAATTACTTGTGAAATCAATTGCTTTAGTGGATTTGAAACAAGTTTCTAGAGATGGAAGATACTAGATCAATAATTTAATCTATCTACAGTATCTATCTATCTAGCGTATGGCTCTGGTTGGTGGGGAGACCCGAAGGTAGTTCCACCTCGCCGTTTATGACCTAATTCCATTAGGTTGAAGTTTCATTTCACTTTGCAAAATGTTCACTAATTTTGAAAAAGGTTCCTTTTGATATATGAAATTCTAAAAGTTTATAAAACAGTAACATATCACAAAAACACAAAATGTTCAGAAAAATACTATTATAAAATAATAATATTTTCCTGAACATTTCGTGTTTTTACTATTATAAAATAATAATATTATTGAAAATAATATTATTATTTTATAAAATAATTGAATATTATGTTATACTAGCTGTCCCGGCGAACTTCGTATCACCCCCCCCCCCAAATGTCCCCCCTTCATATCACCCCCCCCCCACGATAAAAATGTCACGAAGTAAAAATATCTATATCCACTCGCTGTATTGATGGAAAATTAAAAGAAATCTGCAATATACTAATTTTTATAAAGCGAGTCTTTATATAGTAAACTTATAGATTCTAGTGACACACTCACTCACTGACTGATTGACAAAAACTCACAGCCAAAACCGCTGATCGGAGAGAAAAACTGGGGACACCATTAGAAAGGGGGCCGAGAGTAGGTACAGGGAAAACTCCAAAACTTTGAAAAAGTCCCCCCCTCAGGGGGGTTCAGGCCCCCCAAAGATTTTCTGCAAAGCTAACCGCTTATCGCACAGCAAAGTCATGAGGAACTTTTTTGTTCAGCACCCGGAGATACCCCGATTTCAATAATAAAATTTTGACCGGGTTCACAAGGGGGCCCAAGGGGGGCATTTGAAATTTTTTTTTTGAATTTTTTTCTTCAAAAAATTCACAGCCAAAACCGCTGATCGCAGAGAAAAACTGGGGTCACCATCAGATAGAGGGCCGAGAGTAGGTACAGGGAAAACTCCAAAACCTTCAAAAAGTTCCCCCCTCAGGGGGGATGTGGCCCCCCAAAGTTTTTCTGCCAATTTAAATACACATTTTACAGCAAAATGGTAGAGGTAAAACTTGTTCAGATTGTGGAAAAACATTGAAATATGTGATAAAATTCGAACCCGGTCGGCAAGGGGGACCAGGGGGGGCAATTTTCATTTTTGGCCATTTTTGCGGGTTTGGCCAGATTTTGATGGGCAATTTTCAATGGTTCTAGATTTTTTAGCGCAGGTTTTGGGCTCAGAATGTTGTTTCTTGGACCCAAAGACCTCTTAAAAATGTCATCTGCCCAAAAAAAAATATTCAGGGGGGCACCGGGGGACCTATGTCAAATTTGGCAAATTTTGGGACGGCTGTATTTCTCTTATTTGGATACCGGGTATTATTGTGCCATAAATCATTGAACTCAGCTCATCAAGGCGATTCAGAAACATATGCTATATGCCCAAATCCAATAAAGTTTTCGGAACTCAAATTTGAAAATTTTCAGTCCCCCACTTCACAAAGATTACAGTGGAGAGGTACCCACTGACATAAATTCTAACCCACTCTCAGAAGGTGGAACAGTGGAAACAATTATTTTGTTCTCATGAGTACCCAAAACCATCAAGAAAACTCCAAGACTATGACATTTTCCCATCAGGGGGGCACCAGGTCCCCCTCAATTTTTTCAACTTTTCTATTTGACTATTTAGAGCAAAAGTGAAAAGGACCTTTTTTGTTGAGCACCTCGATATGCTTCGATTTCTATGATAAAATTTGTACCATGTCAGCAAGGGGGATCAGGGGGCGCAATTGTATTTTTTTGATCATTTTTGCAAATTTTTGGAAATTTATTTAGGGTCTATTTTCAATGGTTCTTTATATTGTAGTGCAGTTTTCGAGGTCGGAATGTTGTTTTAGGACCCAAAGACCTCATACAATTGTCATCTGCCAAAAAAAATATTCAGGGGGGCATTGGGGGACATAATGTCAAATTTGGCAAATTTTGGGACTGCTGTATTTCTTTTATTTGGATACCGGGTATTATTGTGCCATACATCATTGAACTCAGCTCATCAAGGCGATCCAGAAAAATATGCTATATGCCCAAATCAAATGAATTTTTTGGACCTCAAATTTGAAAATTTTCAAATTCCCCCACTTTATGAAGATCACAGTGGAGAGGTACCCATTGAAGTACATTCTAAGTCACCCCCAGCATAGGTGGAACAATTATTTTGTTCTCATGAGTACCCAAAATCATTGAGAAAACTCCAAAACTATGACATTTTTTTGTCAGGGGGGCAACAAGCCCCCCTCAATTTTTTTAACTTTTCCATTTCACTATTTAGAGCAAAAGTGTAAAGGACCTTTTTTGTTAAGCACCTCAATATGCTCCGATTTCAATAATAAAATTTGTACCAGGTCAGCAAGGGGGATCAGGGGGCGCAATTGTATTTTTTGGTCATTTTTGCCAATTTTTGGAATCATAATATAGTAAACTTATGAAAGAGAGTGACAACTCACTCACTCACTGACAAAAACTCACAGCCAAAACCGCTGATTGGAGAGAAAAACTGAGGTCACCATCAGAAAGGGCGCCGAGAGTAGGTACAGGGAAAACTCCAAAACTTCAAAAGTCCTCAGGGGTTCAGGCCCCCCAAAGATTTTCTGCAAAGCTAACCGCTTATCGCACAGCAAAGTCATGAGGAACTTTTTTGTTCAGCACCCGGAGATACCCCGATTTCTATATCATATCATAGTAAACTTATAGATTCTAGTGACACACTCACTCACTCACTCACTCACTGACAAAAACTCACAGCCAAAACCGCTGATCGGAGAGAAAACCTGAGGTCACCATTAGATGGGGGGCCAAGAGTAGGTACAGGGAAAACTCCAAAACTTTGGAAAATTCCCCCCCTAAGGGGGGTTAAGGCCCCCCAAAGATTTTCTGCAAAGCTAACCGCTCATCGCACAGCAAAGTCATGAGGAACTTTTTTGTTCAGCACCCGGAGATACCCCGATTTCAATAATAAAATTTTGACCGGGTTCACAAGGGGGCCCAAGGGGGGCATTTAAAATTTTTTTTTCCAAAATTGTTTTTTCCAAAAATTCACAGCCAAAACCGCTGATCGCAGAGGAAATCTGGGGTCACCATCAGATAGAGGGCCAAGAGTAGGTACAGGGAAAACTCTAAAACCTTCAAAAAGTCCCCCCCTCAGGGGGGATGTGGCCCCCCACAGTTTTTCTGCCAACTCAAATACACATTTTACAGCAAAATGGTAGAGAAAAAACTTGTTCAGATTGTGGAAAAACATCGGAATATGTGAAAAAATTCTAACCGGGTCGGCAAGGGGGACCAGAGGGGGCAATTTTCATTTTTGGCCATTTTTGCGGTTTTGGCCAGATTTTGATGGGTCAATTTTCAATGGTTCTAGATTTTTTAGCGCAGGTTTTGGGCTTAAAATGTTGTTTCTTGGACCCAAAGACCTCATAAAAATGTCATCTGCCCAAAAAAAATATTCAGGGGGGCCCGGGGGACATATGTCAAATTTGGCAAATTTTGGGACGGCTGTATTTCTCTTATTTGGATACCGGGTATTATTGTGCCATACATCATTGAACTCAGCTCATCAAGGCGATTCAGAAACATATGCTATATGCCCAAATCAAAACAATTTTTTGGACCTAAAATTTGAAAATTTTTAAATTCCCCCACTTTATGAAGATCACAGTGGAGAGGTACCCACTGAAGTACATTTTACGCCACTCCCAGCATAGGTGGAACAATTATTTTGTTCTCATGATTACCCAAAATCATTGAGAAAACTTCAAAACTATGACATTTTTTTGTCAGGGGGGCAACAAGCCCCCCTCAATTTTTTCAACTTTTCCATTTCACTATTTAGAGCAAAATTGTATAGGACCTTTTTTGTTTAGCACCTTGATATGCTTCGATTTCAATAATAAAATTTGTACCAGGTCGGCAAGGGGGATCAGGGGGCGCAATTGTATTTTTTGGTCATTTTCGCCAATTTTTGGAAATTTATTTAGGGTCTATTTTCAATGGTTCTTGATATTGTAGTGCAGTTTATTGTATCGGAATGTTGTTTATGGACCCAGGAATCTCATACAGTTGGCATCTGCCAAAAAAATATTCAGGGGGGCATTGGGGGACATAATGTAAAATTTGGCAAATTTTGGGACAGCTGTATTTCTCTTATTTGGATACCGGGTATTATTGTGCCATACATCATTGAACTCAGCTCATCAAGGCGATTCAGAAACATATGCTACATGCCCAAATCAAATAAAGTCAAAGTCAAGGGGGATCAGGGGGCGCAATTGTATTTTTTGGTCATTTTTGCCAATATCTCAAAAAATGTTTGGGGTCTATTCTCAATGGTTTCTGATATAGTAGTGCAGTTTTCAAGGTCCAAATAATGTTCCTTGGGCCTGAAAAGCTAATATAAATGACACCTGCCCCCCAAAAAATATTCAGAGGTGGAACTGGGGTACATGTCAAATTTGGCTAATTTTTAGACTCCTGTATTTCTCTTATTAGGATACCAGGTATTATGCTACATGACCAAATCAAATAACTTTTCTGGAACCCAAATTTGGAAATTTGAAAAGTCCCCTAGGAGATCATGGAGTGGCGGAGCCCCCAGGGGGGTGAAGGGGGCAAAGCCCATGAAACCCATTAAATTACTTACACTGAATTCTTCTAACCTAGAAAATCTCTAACTAGAAAAATTACTAACCCAAAAAATTTCCAACACAAGAAAATTCACATTCACGACAGAAAATGGGGGGGCGAAGCCCCCAGGGGGGTGCAGGGGGGCGAAGCCCCCTGCCGAGCACGAAGTGCGAGTCATAATATAGTAAACTTATGAAAGAGAGTGACAACTCACTCACTCACTGACAAAAACTCACAGCCAAAACCGCTGATTGGAGAGAAAAACTGAGGTCACCATCAGAAAGGGCGCCGAGAGTAGGTACAGGGAAAACTCCAAAACTTCAAAAAAGTCCCCCCCTCAGGGGGTTCAGGCCCCCCAAAGATTTTCTGCAAAGCTAACCGCTTATCGCACAGCAAAGTCATGAGGAACTTTTTTGTTCAGCACCCGGAGATACCCCGATTTCTATAATAAAATTCTAACCGGGTTCACAAGGGGGCCCAAGGGGGGCATTTGAAATTTTTTTTTTTAATATTTTTCTTCAAAGAATTCACAGCCAAAACCGCTGATCGCAGAGATAAACTGGGGTCACCATCAGATAAAGGGCCGAGAGTAGGTACAGGGAAAACTCCAAAACCTTCGAAAAGTCCCCCCCTCGGGGAGGATGTGGCCCCCTAAAGTTTTTCTGCCAATCCAAATACACATTTTACAGCAAAATGGTAGAGGAAAAACTTGTTCAGATTGTGGAAAAACATCGAAATATGTGATAAAATTCGAACCGGGTCGGCAAGGGGGTCCAGGGGGGGAAATTTTCATTTTTGGCCATTTTTGCCGCCTTGGCCAGATTTTGATGGGTCAATTTTCAATTGTTCTAGATTTTTTAGCGCAGTTTTTGGGCTCAGAATGTTGTTACTTGGACCCAAAGACCACATAAAAATGTCATCTGCCCAAAAAAAATATTCAGGGGGGCACCGGGGGACCTATGTCAAATTTGGCAAATTTTGGTATGGCTGTATTTCTCTTATTTGGATACCGGGTATTATTGTGCCATACATCATTGAACTCAGCTCATCAAGGCCATTCAGAAACATATGCTACATGCCCAAATAAAATAAAGTTTTTGGACCTCGAATTTAAAAATTTTCAAATTCCCCCACTTTATGAAGATCACAGTGAGAGGTACCCACTGAAATACATTCTACGCCACTCCCAGAATAGGTGGAACAATTATTTTGTTCTCATGAGTACCCAAAATCATTGAGAAAACTCCAAAACTATGACATTTTTTTGTCAGGGGGGCAACAAGCCCCCCTCAATTTTTTCAACTTTTCCATTTCACTATTTAGAGCAAAAGTGAAAAGGACCTTTTTTGTTGAGCACATCGATATGCTTCGATTTCTATGATTATATTTGGACCAGGTCAGCAAGGGGGATCAGGGGGCGCAATTGTATTTTTTGGTCATTTTTGCCAATTTTTGGAAATTTATTTAGGGTCTATTTTCAATGGTTCTGGATATTGTAGTGCAGTTTTTGAAGTCAGAATGTTGTTTTCAGACCCAGAGACCTCATACAATTGTCATCTGCCAAAAAAATATTCAGGGGGGCATTGGGGGACATAATGTCAAATTTGGCAAATTTTGGGACTGCTGTATTTCTCTTATTTAGATACCGGGTATTATTGTGCCATACATCATTGAACTCAGCTCATCAAGGCGATCCAGAAACATATGCTACATGCCCAAATCAAATAAAGTTTTTGGAACCCAAATTTGAAAATTTTTCAGTCCCCCAGCATACAAAGATTGCAGTGGAGAGGTACCCACTGACATAAATTCTTGAAAATCTCTAACCAGAAAAATTACTAACCCAAAAAATTTCCAACACAAGAAAATTTACATTCACGAGATAATGGGGCGAAGCCCCAGGTGCAGGGGCGGAGCCCTGCCGAAACACAGTGCGAGTCATATTATAGTAAACTTATAGATTCTAGTGACACACTCACTCACTCCCTCACCGACAAAACTCACAGCCAAAACCGCTGATTGGAGAGAAAACTGGGCTCACCATTAGATAGGGGCCAAGAGTAGGTACAGGAAAACTCCAAAACTTTGAAAAGTCCCCTCAGGGGTTCAGGCCCCCCCAAGATTTTCTGCGAAGCTAACCGCTCATCGCACAGCAAAGTCATGAGGAACTTTTTTGTTCAGCACCCGGAGATACCCCGATTTCAATAATAAAATTTCGACCGGGTTCACAAGGGGGCCCAAGGGGGGCATTTGAAATTTTTTTTCACAAATTGTTTTTTTCAAAAATTCACAGCCAAAACTGCTGATCGCAGAGAAAAACTGGGGTCACCATCAGATAGAGGGCCAAGAGTAGGTACAGGGAAAACTCCAAAACCTTCAAAAAGTCCCCCCCTCAGGGGGGATGTGGCCCCCCAAAGTTTTTCTGCCAATTTAAATACACATTTTACAGCAAAATGGTAGAGGAAAAACTTGTTCAGATTGTGGAAAAACATCGAAATATGTGATAAAATTCGAACCGGGTCGACAAGGGGGACCAGGGGGGGCAATTCTCATTTTTGGCCATTTTTGCCATTTCGGCCAGATTTTGATGGGTCAATTTTCAATGGTTCTAGATTTTTTAGCGCAGTTTTTGATCTCAGAATGTTGTTCCTTGGACCCAAAGACCTCATAAAAAAGTCATCTGCCCAAAAAAAATATTCAGGGGGGCACCAGGGGACATATGTCAAATTTGGCAAATTTTGGGACGGCTGTATTTCTCTTATTTGGATACCGGGTATTATTGTGCCATACATCATTGAACTCAGCTCATCAAGGCCATTCAGAAACATATGCTATATGCCAAAATCAAATAATTTTTTTGGAACTCAAATTTGAAAATTTTCAAATTCCCCCCACTTTATAAAGATCACAGTGGAGAGGTTCCCACTGAAGTACATTCTAAGCCACTCCCAGCATAGGTGGAACAATTATTTTGTTCTCATGAGTACCCAAAAACATTGAGAAAACTCCAAAACTATTAATATTTCACATCAGGGGGGCACCAGGTCCCCCTCAATTTTTTCAACTTATCTATTTGACTATTTAGAGCAAAAGTGAAAAGGACCTTTTTTGTTCAGCACCTCGATATGCTCCGATTTCAATAATAAAATTTGTACCGGGTCAGCGAGGGGGACTAAGGGGGGCAATTTTCATTTTTGACCATTTTTACCAATTTTTCAAAAAATTGTACCCACTGAAATACATCTTAAGC
This sequence comes from Laodelphax striatellus, assembly GCA_017141395.1. Taxonomy (NCBI): domain Eukaryota; kingdom Metazoa; phylum Arthropoda; class Insecta; order Hemiptera; family Delphacidae; genus Laodelphax; species Laodelphax striatellus. The sequence goes on from CM029530.1 coordinate 18,703,814, forward strand.
CACTCCCAGCATATTTTGTTCTCATGAGTACCCAAAATCATCGAGAAAACTCCAAAACTATGACATTTTTTTGTCAGGGGGGCACCAGGTCCCCCTCAATTTTTTCAACTTTTCTATTTGACTATTTAGAGCAAAAGTGAAAAGGACCTTTTTTGTTAAGCATCTCAATATGCTTTGATTTCAATAATAAAATTTGTACCAGGTCAGCAAGGGGGATCAGGGGGCGCAATTGTATATTTTGGTCATTTTTGCCAATTTTTCAAAAAATGTCTGGGGCAATTTTCATTTTGGCCATTTTGGCGGTTTGGCCAGATTTTGATGGGTCAATTTTCAATAGTTCTAGATTTTTTAGCGCAGGTTTTGGGCTCAGAATGTTGTTTCTTGGACCCAAAGACCTCATAACAATGTCATCTGCCCCAAAAAAAATATTCAGGGGGCACCGGGGGACCTATGTCAAATTTGGCAAATTTTGGGACGGCTGTATTCCTCTCATTTGGATACCGGGTATTAGTGTGCCATACATCATTGAACTCAGCTCATCAAGGCCATTCAGAAACATATGCTATATGCCCAAATCAAATAAATTTTTTGGACCTCAAATTTGAAAATTTTCAAATTCCCCCCACTTTATAAAGATCACAGTGGAGAGGTTCCCACTGAAGTACATTCTAAGCCACTCCCAGCATAGGTGGAACAATTATTATGAGTACCCAAAATCATTGAGAAAACTCCAAAACTATGACATTTTTTTTCAGGGGGGCAACAAGCCCCCCTCAATTTTTTCAACTTTTCCATTTCACTATTTAGAGCAAAAGTGTAAAAGACCTTTTTTGTTTAGCACCTCGATATGCTTTGAATTCAATAATAGAATTTGTACCAGGTCAGCAAGGGGGATCAGGGGGCGCAATTGTATTTTTTGATCATTTTTGCCAATTTTTGGAAATTTATTTAGGGTCTATTTCCAATGGTTCTTGATATTGTAGTGAACAATATCAGCAAACAAACAATTATTTTGTTCTCATGAGTACCCATAACTATTGAGGAAACTCAACTATTGAGGGGCACCAGGTCCCCCTCAATTTTTTCAACTTTTCTATTTGACTATTTAGAGCAAAAGTGAGGAGGACCTTTTTTGTTCAGCACCTCAATATGCTTTGATTTCAAAAATTAAATTTGTACCAGGTCTGAATAATGTTCCTTGGGCCTGAAAAGCTAATATAACTGACACCTACCCCCAAAAAATAATCAGAGGTGGAACTGGGGGACATGTCAAATTTGGCTAAATTTTAGACTCCTGTATTTCTCTTATTTGGATACCAGGTATTATGCTACATGACCAAATCAAAAAACTTTTCTGGAACCCAATTTTGGAAATTTGAAAAGTCCTCTAGGAGATCATGGAGTGGCAAAGCCCCCAGGGGGGTGAAGGGGGCAAAGCCCATGAAACCCATTGAATTACTTACACTGAATTCTTCTAACCCAGAAAATCTCTAACCAGAAAAATTACTAACCTAAAAAATTTCCAACACAAGAAAATTTACATTAACGAGATAATGGGGGGGCGGAGCCCCCAGGGGGGTGCAGGGGGGCGAAGCCCCTGCCTCAAACGAAGTGCGAGTCTTTATATAGTAAACTTACAACGGCCAGTGACACACTCACTCACTCACTGACAAAAACTCACAGCCAAAACCGCTCATTGCAGAGAAAAACTGGGATCACCATTAGATAGGGGGCCGAGAGTAGGTACAGGGAAAACTCCGAAACTTTGGAAAATTCCCTAAGGGGTTTTAGGCCCAAGATTTTCTGCAAAGCTAACCGCTCATCGCACAGCAAAGTCATGAGGAACTTTTTTGTTCAGCACCCGGAGATACCCCGATTTCAATAATAAAATTTCGACCGGGTTCACAAGGGGGCCCAAGGGGGGCATTTGAAATTTTTTTTTCCCAAATTGTTTTTTCCAAAAATTCACAGCCAAAACCGCTGATCGCAGAGAAAAACTGGGGTCACCATCAGATAGAGGGCCAGCAGTAGGTACAGGGAAAACTCCAAAACCTCCGAAAATTCCCCCCCTCAGGGGGGATGTGTCCCCCCAAAGTTTTTCTGCCAATTCAAATACACATTTTACAGCAAAATGGTAGGGGAAAAACTTGTTCAGATTGTGAAAAAACATCGAAATATGTGATAAAATTCAAACCGGGTCGGCAAGGGGGACCAGGGGGGGCAATTTTCATTTTTGGCCATTTTTGCGGGTTTGGCCGGATTTTGATGGGTCAATTTTCAATGGTTCTAGATTTTTTAGCACAGGTTTTGGGTTCAGAATGTTTTTTCTTGGACCCAAAGACCTCATAAAAATGTCATCTGCCCAAAAAAAATATTCAGGGGGGCACCAGGGGACCTATGTCAAATTTGGCAAATTTTGGGACGGCTGTATTTCTCTTATTTGGATACCGGGTATCATTGTGCCATACATCATTGAACTCACCTCATCAAGGCGATTCAGAAACATATGCTATATGCCCAAATCAAATAAATTTTTTGGAACTCAAATTTGAAAATTTTCAAAGTCCCCCATTTTATTAAGATTACATTTATTTTATTTATTTATTTATTTATTCACTTCCAACGGCATACACCAATATTACAGAAAATAAGAAAATAATATTACAGAAGTAAAATACATCTAAAATTTAAATAATTGAAGGAAAACATTAATAAGTAATAATGATCAAGTTATGAATAGAAGATGAAACAATACTGTAAAATCACAAAGACAACAAGATAATATAATTATCTTATGAAGCTATTTGAAAAAGCAATAAAAACAATTATAATTATGGTAATACAGCAACTTGAAATTTAAAATATACAAGATAATAATTTTATAAAAGTAAGCAAAGATATTTTTATCATAATAATCCAGAACTAACTCAAAATAAAAAACAAAAATCAAACACCAATAATAACAATAATTATTGTAACAGGAATAGAAAGACAGTTGTTTTTTTATAAAAATTCAAAGTAACATCAAATAACAAAGCAACATCAAAGAAAAAACAACATACAAGCATTCACAATATCATTGTAATAGAAATAGAATGATAACTGTTACATCCAAACTGTAAATTAATTAAAATAAATTGTAGAAAACCGTAAACAGACTCTAATTCAAAGTTCACAGAATACCAAATAAAAGAAGCAAGACAATAGTATTTGTGACAGTAAAGATTCAAGAACAACTAATAATGCGAGTTAGTAATAATAATATATTGTAAAAGTAATAGCAAGATTATATTTTTATAAAAATATCAGGAGTAACAAAACAAGATTCAATCAATAATACTTATAGGAACAAAATTATTAAGCAAGATTCAAGGGTAGTACTTATTGTAGCAGAAAGACAACGTCATTAGCCATATCAAGAGCAACTTGAAATAGAAAGCAAACTACATTACAAAGAATAAAATTATTGAAAACAAGCAAAGGCAAAACAAGAAAAAGCAAAGCAGAAAAAACAGCTAGAAATAGTGCCATAAATAACAGGAGAAGATACAAAAAACAAACAAAGCAGGGAAGAAACACTCAAAAAAAGGCTGAAAACAGCTGGGTGTACCGTTGTAAGTTAGATAATTTTTTGCCTGTTAATTACAATTTTAGGAGCACTATTAATATATTTTATAGTCAGTCCCTCCTCACCACGAGATTTCCTGTCCTCTAGTTCAATATTTAAAGCCCTCAAATGTTTGACCTCTAGTGAGTCCTATCCCTAGATAATCTGACTTTGGAGAATAACGGGTCACACAAGTCAGGGTGGAAATTAGATATCACTGTTGCAGCATCCGCCGGACTACCAAGTATTACCTTGAGAGGTCTGGGTTTCCTCTATCTTCTTTCCAACGCGAAAGATTTGGTGACTGTTTGAGAGAATGATGGAAGAGAAGAAGAGAAAATTTTTGATATAAGCTCCAAGTCGCGAAGCTTCCTCAAGGCAATGTCGCCACTAGCGGATTCCTCCAGATTGAAGACCATTACATTATGAGAGCGACGAGTGCGTTCATGTAATTCAGCCAAAGTGAGCTCCAGGTTACCCGAATCCGACACTGTCATATCACCAGTTCGATCTTTAAATTCTTTCAATTCTCGTTCTAGAGATTCTATACGTTTTTCCGACTCACAAAGGCGGGGCTCTAGACTAGACAATTTATCAATAACAAGAGCCAGTTCGTTCTTTATAGAAGCAATGTCACCTGGAACATCTGTCAGTGCACTCAACTTGGATATCATAATCTCCATTTTCAAAGACAGGGCCTGAAAGTTGGATAGTATGGCATTGTGTGGTTGTTCATCAACAGACAAACAATCTACCCTATTACAGAACCACTTAATTTTAGATTTACTTTCCGCCGAGAAATTAAGATAATCAGTATCGGGAACTCTTGCACAACTAGAATGAAACCAACGTTCGCATTTCCTGAGCATAAAAGACCCTTCTCTGATCGTAGAACCTTCTTTATGCATACACTGCAGGTTGTGGGGTCCGGTGCGAGTGACATGATGTATATTCAATGTAGAAAAAATAGATTATGATCAAACGAACGTAAAAGAGCAACAGTAGTTATAGGCCTATTACAATATTAGCATCAATGCTGTTGTGAGAAAAGATAAGGAGATAGGTGAATTACGAGTTATCTATCCCGATTCAAGTCTCTGTGTGAGTGTTGTAGAAAATAATCAACTTCAAGATAAAAGCTAGTTGTATAAACTCCGATAGCACTTGGTTAACAAGGTCAAGAATTTCTCCTCATTGCCGGCTGCTCAGAAAGCAACAAGTGAAACTACATAATATTAGCAATTGCAACATTAGATGGAGTTAGTAGCCGATGCGTTGCAAAACAAGTATCATTGTTGCTGACTGCTGTAAACTGTGTCCCCGATAACTGTATCAGATAGAAAAGAGTTTACTATAAGTAAGCCAGTCTCTGTCAACAGCCGTCAGTTCACAAACGGGAAATTCCGATCTATCAGGTTGAAATCAAGCAGTTCAAAGTTCATTAATGATATTTCAACGTGAAAAAATCCCAAGTAACTTCATTGAACCAAGTTGAGGTTATAAGACGGATTTAAGCTTGAAAATGAAAATACATGTCCCAACTCACATTATCTAGACACATGTTAGCTGGAAACTCAGTACAGAATCACTATCAACCACCACAGCCGGCAAATAACTCATAATTAGTTAATAATTACATAAATCCCTTAGACGAAATTCCAAACGAGCCATCCATGGCAGACAGTGCTACCAACATTGGAGAGGTACCCACTGACATAAATTCTAAGCCACTCCCAGCTCAGGTGGAACAGTGGAAACGATTATTTTGTACTCATGAGTACCCAAAAACATTGAGAAAACTCCAAAACTATTAATATTTCTCATCAGGGGGGCACCAGGTCCCCCTCAATTTTTCCAACTTTTCTATTTGACTATTTAGAGCAAAAGTGAAAAGGACCTTTTTTGTTCAGCACCTCGATATGCTCCGATTTCAATAATAAAATTTGTACCGGGTCAGCGAGGGGGACTAAGGGGGGCAATTTTCATTTTTGACCATTTTTACCAATTTTTCAAAAAATTGTACCCACTGAAATACATTTTAAGCCACTCCCAGCATAGGTGGAACAATTATTTTGTTCTCATGAGTACCCAAAATCATCGAGAAAACTCCAAAACTATGACATTTTTTTGTCAGGGGGGCAACAAGCCCCCCTCAATTTTTTCAACTTTTCTATTTGACTATTCAGAGCAAAAGTGAAAAGGACCTTTTTTGTTTAGCATCTCGATATGCTTCGATTTCAATAATAAAATTTGTACCAGGTCAGCGAGGGGGATCAGGGGGCGCAATTGTATATTTTGGTCATTTTTGCCAATTTTTCAAAAAATGTTTGGGGTACATTTTCTATGGTCCCTGACATAGAAGTGAAGTTTTCGATGTCTGAATAATATTCCTTAGGCCTGAAGAGCTGATAAAAATAACACCTACACCCAAAAAAATATTTAGTGGTGGAAGTGGGGGGACATGTCAAATTTGGCTAATTATCAGACTCCTGTATTTCTCATATTTGTATACCTGGTATTATGCTACATGCCCAAATCAAATAACTTCTTTGGAATAACTTTTTTGGAACCCAAATTCAAAAATTTGAAAAGTCCCCTAGGAGATCATAGAGGGGCGAAGCCCCCAGGGGGGTGCAGGGGGGCGAAGCCCCCTGCCGAGCACGAAGTGCGAGTCTTTATATAGTAAACTTATGAAGGCCAGTGACACACTCACTCACTCACTCACTGATTGACAAAAACTCACAGCCAAAACCGCTGATCTGAGAGAAAAACTGTGGTCACCATTAGATAGGGGGCCGAGAGTAGGTACAGGGAAAACTCCAAAACTTTGATAGATTCCCCCCCTAAGGGGGGTTTAGGCCCCCCAAAGATTTTCTGCAAAGCTAACCGCTTATCGCACAGCAAAGTCATGAGGAACTTTTTTGTTCAGCACCCGGAGATACCCCGATTTCAATAATAAAATTTTGACCGGGTACACAAGGGGGCCCAAGGGGGGCATTTGAAATTTTTTTTTCCAAAATTGTTTTTTCCAAAAATTCACAGCCAAAACCGCTGACCGCAGAGGAAATCTGGGGTCACCATCAGATAGAGGGCCAAGAGAAGGTACAAGGAAAACTCCAAAACCTTAAAAAAGTCCCCCCCTCAGGGGGGATGTGGCCCCCCAAAGTTTTTCTGCCAATTCAAATACACATTTTATAGCAAAATGGTAGAGGAAAAACTTGTTCAGATTGTGGAAAAACATCGGAATATGTGAAAAAATTCTAACCGGGTCAGCAAGGGGGACCAGGGGGGGCAATTTTCATTTTCGGCCATTTTTGCGGGTTTGGCCAGATTTTGATGGGTCAATTTTCAATGGTTCTGGATTTTTTAGCGCAGGTTTTGGGCTCAGAATGTTTTTTCTTGGACCCAAAGACCTCATAAAAATGTCATCTGCCCAAAAAAAATATTCAGGGGGGCACCGGGGGACCTATGTCAAATTTGGCAAATTTTGGGAAGGCTGTATTTCTCTTATTTGGATACCGGGTATTATTGTGCCATACATCATTGAACTCAGCTCATCAAGGCCATTCAGAAACATATGCTATATGCCCAAATCAAATGAATTTTTTGGACCTCAAATTTGAAAATTTTCAAAGTCCCCCACTTTATTAAGATTACATTGGAGAGGTACCCACTGACATAAATTCTAAGCCACTCCCAGCTCAGGTGGAACAGTGGAAACGATTATTTTGTTCTCATGAGTACCCAAAAACATTGAGAAAACTCCAAAACTATTAATATTTCTCATCAGGGGGGCACCAGGTCCCCCTCAATTTTTTCAACTTTTCTATTTGACTATTTAGAGCAAAAGTGAAAAGTACCTTTTTTGTTCAGCACCTCGATATGCTCCGATTTCAATAATAAAATTTGTACCGGGTCAGCGAGGGGGACTAAGGGGGGCAATTTTCATTTTTGACCATTTTTACCAATTTTTCAAAAAATTGTACCCACTGAAATACATTTTAAGCCATTCCCAGCATAGGTGGAACAATTATTTTGTTCTCATTAGTACCCAAAATCATCGAGAAAACTCCAAAACTATGACATTTTTTGTCAGGGGGGCAACAAGCCCCCCTCAATTTTTTCAACTTTTCTATTTGACTATTCAGAGCAAAAGTGAGAAGGACCTTTTTTGTTTATCATCTTGATATGCTTCGATTTCAATAATAAAATTTGTACCAGGTCAGCGAGGGGGATCAGGGGGCGCAATTGTATATTTTGGTCATTTTTGCCAATTTTTCAAAAAATGTTTGGGGTACATTTTCTATGGTCCCTGACATAGAAGTGAAGTTTTCGATGTCTGAATAATATTCCTTGGGCCTGAAAAGCTGATAAAAATATCACCTACACCCAAAAAACTTTAGAGGTGGAAGTGGGGACATGTCAAATTTGGCTAATTATCAGACTCCTGTATTTCTCATATTTGTATACCTGGTATTATGCTACATGCCCAAATCAAATAACTTCTTTGGAATAACTTTTTTGGAACCCAAATTCAAAAATTTGAAAAGTCCCCTAAGAGATCATAGGGGGGCGAAGCCCCCAGGGGGGTGCAGGGGGGCGAAGCCCCCTGCCGAGCACGAAGTGCGAGTCATAATATAGTAAACTTATAGATTCTAGTGACACACTCACTGACTGACTGACTGACAAAAACTCACAGCCAAAACCACTGGTTGCAGAGAAAAAGTCGGGTCACCATTAGATAGGGGGCCAAGAGTAGGTACAGGGAAAACTCCAAAACTTTGAAAAAGTCCCCCCCTCAGGGGGGTTCAGGCCCCCCCAAGATTTTCTGCGAAGCTAATTGCTCATCGCACAGCAAAGTCATGAGGAACTTTTTTGTTCAGCACCCGGAGATACCCCGATTACAATAATAAAATCTTAACCGGGTTCACAAGGGGCCCAAGGCATTCGAAAAATTTTCAATTTTTTCTACAAAAATTCACAGCCAAAACCGCTGATTGCAGAGAAAACTGGGGTCACCATCAGATAGAGGGCCGAGTAGGTACAGGAAAACTCCAAAACCTACGAAAGTCCCCCTCAGGGGATGTGGCCCCAAAGTTTTTCTGCCAATTTAAATACACATTTGCAGCAAAATGGTAGAGAAAAACTTGTTCAGATTGTGGAAAAACATCGAAATATGTGATAAAATTCGAACCGGGTTGGCAAGGGGACCAGGGGGCAATTTTCATTTTGGCCATTTTGCGGTTTGGCCAGATTTTGATGGGTCAATTTTCAATGGATCTAGATTTTCTAGCGCAGTTTTTGGGCTCAGAATGTTGTTCCTTGGCTCCAAAGACCTCATAAAAATGTCATCTGCCCAGAAAAAATATTCAGGGGGGCACCGGGGGACATAATGTCAAATTTGGCAAATTTTGGGACGGCTGTATTTCTCTTATTTGGATACCGGGTATTATTGTGCCATACATCATTGAACTCAGCTCATCAAGGCCATTCAGAAACATATGCTATATGCCCAAATAAAATAAATTTTTTGTAACTCAAATTTGAAAATTTTCAATTACCCCACTTTATGAAGATCACAGTGGAGAGGTACCCACTGGAATACATTCTGAGCCTAGGACAGTGAAAACAATTATTCTGTTCTCATGAGTAACCAAAACCATTCGGAAAATTCCAAAACTATTAAATTTTCTCATCAGGGGGGCCCCAGGTCCCCCTCAATTTTTTCAACTTTCCTATTTGACTATTTAGAGCAAACGTGAAAAGGACCTTTTTTGTTGAGCACCTTGATATGCTTCGATTTCTATGATAAAATTTGTACCAGGTCAGCAAGAGGGATCAGGGGGCGCAATTGTATTTTTTGGTCATTTTGCCAATTTTGGAAATTTATTTAGGGTCTTTTTCAATGGTTCTTGATATTGTAGTGCAGTTTTGAGGTCAGAATGTTGTTTTAGACTCAGAGACCTCATACAATTGTCATCTGCCAAAAAAAAAAAAATTTCTGGGGGGCATTGGGGGACATGATGTCAAATTTGGCAAATTTTGCGACTGCTGAATTTCTCTTATTTAGATACCGGGTATTATTGTGCAATACATCATTGAACTCAGCTCATCAAGGCGATTCAGAAACATATGCTACATGCCCAAATCAAATGAATTTTTTGGATCTCAAATTTGAAAAGTTTCAAATTCTCCCACTTTATGAAGATAACAGTGTAGAGGTACCCACTGACATAAATTATTGAAAATCTCTAACCAGAAAAATTACTAACCCAAAAATTTCCAACACAAGAAAATCATATTATAGTAAACTTACAAATTCTAGTGACACACTCACTCACTCACTCACTCACTCACTGACAAAAACTCACAGCCAAAACCGCTGATTGCAGAGAAAAACTGGGGTCACCATTAGATAGGGGGCCGAGAGTAGGTACAGGGAAAACTCCAAAACTTTGAAAAATTTCCCCCCTGAGGGGGGTTTAGGCCCCCCAAAGATTTTCTGCAAAGCTAACCGCTCATCGCACAGCAAAGTCATGAGGAACTTTTTTGTTCAGCACCCGGAGATACCTCGATTTCAATAATAAAATTTTTACCGGGTTCACAAGGGGGCCCAAGGGGGGCATTTAAAAATTGTTTTCCCAAATTGTTTTTTCCAAAAATTCACAGCCAAAACCGCTGATCGCAGATAAAAACTGGGGTCACCATCAGATAGAGGGCCAAGAGTAGGTACAGGGAAAACTCCAAAACCTTCAAAAAGTCCCCCCCTCAGGGGGGATGTGGCCCCCCAAAGTTTTTCTGCCAATTCAAATACACATTTTACAGCAAAATGGTGGAGGAAAAACTTGTTCAGATTGTGGAAAAACATCGAAATATGTGATAAAATTCAAACCGGGTTGGCAAGGGTGACCAGGGGGGGCAATTTTCATTTTTGGCCATTTTTGCAGGTTCGGCCAGATTTTGATGAGTCAATTTTCAATGGTTCTAGATTTTGTAGCGCAGTTTTTGGGCTCAGAATGTTGTTCCTTGGACCAAAAGACCTCATAATAATGTCATCTGCCCAAAAAAAATATTCAGGGGGGCACCAAGGGACATATGCCAAATTTGGTAAATTTCGGGACGGCTGTATTTCTCTTATTTGGATACCGGGAATTATTGTGTCATACATCATTGAACTCAGCTCATCAAGGCGATTCAAAAACATATGCTATATGCCCAAATCAAATAAATTTTTTGGAACTCAAATTTGAAAATTTTCAAATTCCCCCACTTTATGAAGATCACAGTGGAGAGGTACCCACTAAAGTACATTCTAAGCCACTCCCAGCATAGGTGGAAACGATTATTTTGTTCTCATGAGTACCTAAAACCATCAAGAAATTTCCAAAACTATGACATTTTTTCATTAAGGGGGCACCAGGTCCCCCTCAATTTTTTAATCTTTTCTATTTGACTATTTAGAGCAAAAGTGCAAAGGACCTTTTTTGTTAAGCACCTCGATATCCTCCGATTTCAATAATAAAATTGGTACCAGCTCATATTCTATATGCCCAAATCAAATAAAGTTTTTGGAACTCAAATTTGAAAATTTTCAGACCCCTTTTTTTCAAAGATTGCAGTAGAGAGGACCCACTGACATAAACTCCAAGCCACTCCCAGCTTAGGTGGAATAATTATTTTGTTCTCATGAGTACCCAAAATCATTGAGAAAACTCCAAAACTATGACATTTTTTTGTCAGGGGGGCAACATGCCCCCTCATTTTTTTCAACTTTTCCATTTCACTATTTAGAGCAAAAGTGAAGAAGACCTTTTTTGTTCAGCACCTCGATATGCTTTGATTCCAATAATAAAATTTGTACCAGGTCAGCAAGGGGGATCAGGGGGCGCAATTATATTTTTTGGTAATTTTTGCCAATTTTTCAAAAAATGTTTGGGGTACATTTTCTATGGTTCCTGACATAGAAGTGAAGTTTTTGATGTCTGAATGATGTTCCTTGGGCCTGAAAAGCTGATAAAAATAACACCTTCACCCAAAAAAATATTCAAAGGTGGAAGTGGGGGGACATGTCAAATTTGGCTAATTATCAGACTCCTGTATTTCTCATATTTGTATACCAGGTATTATGCTACATGCCCAAATCAAATAACTTCTTTGGAATAACTTTTTTGGAACCCAATTTCAAAATCATGGAGATCATGGAGTGGCAATTTCAAAATCATAGGAGATAATGGAGTGGCAAAGCCCCCAGGGGGGTGAATTACTTACCCATTGAATTACTTACACTGAATTCTTCTAACCCAGAAAATCTCTAACCAGAAAAATTACTAACCCAAAAAATTTCCAACACAAGAAAATTTACATTCACAAGTCGATAATGGGGGGGCGAAGCCCCCAGGGGGGTGCAGGGGGGCGAAGCCCCCTGCCGAGCACGAAGTGCGAGTGGATAATAAATGCTATGAATAATAAATTAATCAATGCTGAAAGTTGCCAAAAAAATATCACCCGTCTCGGAATCGAACCCGAGAATTCTGCGTGGAAGACAGAGTCGCTGTCCAATAGACCACGGCGCTCGTCTCTGGGAAGACCGATATTGTAGCATCTTCAACTACACATCGATTTCATAGGAGCATTATTGTTTGTACTGGATCAAAATGGATGTCATGTTTGATAGGTTAGGTCATTAATTTACTAATTATTTATTAATTATAAAGAGATTTTCTTATATTTTAATACATATTATGTTAACCAGTGCTTTAAAAATTCAAACGAATCCAAAATCATCTAAATCGGTTCAGCCGTTCTCGAGTTATAAGCGAGCGTACAGACATCAACTCTCTTTTATTAATATAGATTTTCAACATTTTCACATTTTTTTAGCGTATGGCATTTTTGTATAGCTTATTGCAAGATGTTCATCCCTTGTCAATCTTTTAGAAAAAAGATTTATTAAGAGACCTAGCTATTAGGTAACAGGAGAGCATAATAATTATAGATCTCATTTAAAAACAAAATAGTCGCATATAAAATCACAAGTGAAGTATTGGCACCAATGAAGATTGCGAGTCTGCTTCACTTGGCACCTTTTCAAAGAGGAAGATCGACTTTTCAAAATTTGTTCGAAACTTTATAGAGACCAGAGACAAATAATCATAAAAAATTCCAACAACTGTATTTGTCAAGATTTTCTAACATACAAAAATCTATCTATACAAAGCTCTGGTGTGAGCTGACAAATGCTGGGTAACGTTTCTGTATGGAATTTGAAAAAAAATGTTTGAAAAACCTGATAGGCTATTCTACAATATTAGTAAATTCACATCACATAAGAGGAAATTGTCCAAGAAAGTGCAGTAATATTAGAGATAAAAAAAAGAGAAATAATATTATAGTGAACTAAAATCTTACAAAAACTACATTAATTGATTTCCATGTAAAACTTGGCAAAGTGTCCTAATGGATGGCTCTAAAACTGAAACTGAATGTTAATGTTCTGAATGTTCATTTCTAATAGAAATATTTTCAAGAATCGAATGTGTACTATGTTATTATCTGTAGTTTAACTTTGTTGACAATCAATCATAGAGATCTACTGCACGACTGTTTTTGAAAAGAAAATATTCAGAAATTATTTTTAGCTTGATTGTAGATTGGAGAAAACTGATTGTGAATGGAATAGATTATGAACCTCTCCAAATGTTTTCTTAAACTCTCCAATTCACTCATGTTCTTTACCTAAATATTCCTTACTCATGTTTTGTTCCTTATAGTTGTGATTGTGATTTTAATCAAAGTAACACTACATAGCACTTTGAAACACTTAGATAGAACCTATCCATCAACACATTGATGTAACAAACATGATAAGCCCCTTAACATGACAAACAAAACAATGAAATTCAGTACAGTATTTTGGATCTCGAGTGTCACATAGATCAGCCCAAGGTCAGTTGAGAACAGACTCGGGATGAGAAGTCCACTTTTTCAAATCATAATTTAAATAATACAATATCAGGGATCGATGGAATTCTGACAACTATTATGGTAATAAGAGATTCTGACAACTATTTGATAATATTTATCAAATATTGTTAATATCTGTTTATTTTATGGAATAAACTAGAAGTAACTGTGAACAGACAATAATTAGAAATTATATTAAATACGACCATCTTTCAGATTCTATTATTGAAGAATATATATATTTTACAAAAGTTTTAAGAACTCATGATGTCTACTGTTTAAAATGGAGCTGAGAGACAATTCAATTTTCAATAAGAAAATATCAATTCGTCAACTGATCTTTGAAAAAAAAATTGAATTGAAAAACTGAATCACTAATTAAGACTACAACTACTAATAAGATCACCAATCACAGTGTACAGTATACAACTATGCGCAAAGATGCGCAAACCTTGCTATCCTTAACATTGACCCGGTTTAGCCCAATAACTTACAATACCGGTTGTACAAGATTTCAGTCAATTTCCATTGATTTTTCTCACTCTCAAGAGACAAGTTCCTGTTCCACTTTCCTTGAAACTAACAACAATTCAATCTAGTTTTTCCTACTTGCGCCAAAAAAGTTGAGGGATTGTTTCTTGGAAGAGCTCCACTCCGCAAAGTAATCCAGTAATATATTATTATAAGTGTTCTATGAACAACAGAAGCAGAAATTTCACCACTTATAGCACAGCGGCAACCTACAATAACCACAAAGATTGCAAAAACAAGAGTTTATGACAATATTAGAAATGTTATTTTCTTGAAAAAACAGTAAAAAATGGAGTCAGTAAAAACATATCAAAGCAGACAGCCTATCAAATAGTGAAAATAAGAAAATTATGTGAAATCGATTGATCATTTTTTAAAGTGAGTAAACATAAAAACATCGCAGACCAAAATAATAATCTCTTAGCATTTTTTTTTTTTTTTTGCTTTGGTGATGCTCACATGGCATATAAGCTTTCAGCTTGTGCGTGGGTAATGGGAAGGATGATGATGAGAGATGAGTGGACCTACAGCTTTTAGGTGGGTTCCGAACCACTGGGAAGCAATTTTGATTCTCATGAATTAATGACATTCAGCGGAAAAAGGCCTTAACTGAAAGTGGTCACCCATACAATGGGAGTAACAGGTACGAGTCTCTTATCTAATCTTGCGATTAGACACCGGCACGACCATGAAGCCATTAAACAGTAAAGCAATAAAATAAGTTTTCATGAAGTCGACAACCTTGTAAATATTCATAGAGCAATATTTTCATAATGCATAGAAAACACTCGATTTGAAAATCAAATAAACAGTTTCTTCACTTGAATGAAAAATATAAATATGGGTTTCTTTCAAAGTTATGTCATCAAAATTGAAAATCAAGTAGTGATAAATATAAGATTGATGATTGAATGATAAGTAGTCGCTACTCAAATTAAATACTGGAAAAATTAATAGTACAAGTACAACACGTAGTAAAAAGTAATTGCAAGTAGAACAGCAAAAAAATTTAAAGTTACATAAAGACTGTACATTTATAACTGAAGGTCAAAAAAGAGGGTTTTGTACTTTACAAAACTGCTTTAAGAACTTTTTCATTCAAATTGTTATTTTAAAAATAATAGATATTTGAAAAATGTAATCAAGACCAATAATGACAGCTTGTAATAGAATATTGAAAAGCGTCTACTGACTCAAGGACAACATGCAAAATAATAATTTGTGGAGCTCGCAAGACTAAGGATAGATGGGGAGAAAGATATATTACAATACAATTTTTTTCATCTATTACACATTGAGTTACATAAGGCCCCAGAAATTATTACAGAGGTATCTACAATATCAGAGCAAATTCTCGATAAGTTACATTCGATGGAGGAAAATTCAATAATAAACTTGAGAAAAATAATGCAAGAGAATTATGTAAATTATGATTGTGTAAACTAGATTTTATGTAACAGTGCAACAAAAACAAAACTGGTTATCCGTGTAACCTTGAACTTCGATAAAAATAAGTGAGGATGATCAATGATTGAATCGAGATGATCAACGATTGAAATGAAGAATCGAGCCTGGTTGACGGAAGGATTTTATGACAAATACGGCCACTCCCGTCTTTCGGAGGAGACGTTAAGCCGTCGGTCCCGACTGCCTAAAAAGTAGTCGTCATATCTCATCATCACCCCACTCATTACCCACGCACAAGCCTAGAGCTCATGTGGGCATCATCCTCAGAAAAAAAAAAAATCAGATAATTTCAATTATTTTAATGTAGTACTGGTTTTGTCAAGTTTTTTTTTCTTTTTTTTTTCTTCAAAGATAGATTGCTATCTAGTCTTGAGACTAATGAGCAACTTTTTTCTAACCTAAATTACTAAGCACTTTTTACAAGAGTAGTCCTCCTTAGGCTCTCTTATTCAAATTAATTCAATTAATCTAAGTACACTACTGATGACGGTACTACATAGCTAGGTTTCACTTATTCACACCACTGCTCTGCTTTTTCACTGGACACAAGACACTTGAATCAAGCACTACACTAGTTCAAATAATGGCTTCTTCCTTTTGAGCCTCCTCACCAATCCTTCATGTTCTAGCAGCTGGATTGCTTCGACGTTGTGGTGTTGGTGGAGTCGGGCCTCGTGTTTCTCTGCATGCCTCTGGATTTCGGTGGATACCAGGTCAACTTGCAGGTCTCTATGCAGATCGCTGTTCCTCACGTACCAAGGAGCATCAACAATGTTTCTCAGCACCTTGTTTTGGAAACGTTGTATGACTTTGATGTTACCTTTTGTCAAGTATATAACGTTAAGTGTACCTAATTAACGACTTGCAGTATCTTTCTTGTGAAAAACAATTTCAACGCGCATCGACTTTGTCAAAAAATCGAAAAAAAGCATCATTCAATTGATGTGATTCTAACATTGATAGATTGATGTGATTGATAGATCACAAAATCTTATGATCTTGAAATAGTAATAGACTGATACGAGCAACTAGTGAAACTTATTCAAGAATTATATTACTTGTGTGTAGCTTACTTTTAATATCTTATTGTAATATTGTAGAAAATTTACTTATATTTTAGTTATACTGTATTAATATCATTTCACTGTGCTGATTCCCGCGCACAGGTTTTCCCGATGCCCCCCATTTAGGGCTTATCGCCTCAATCCAATTTTTATGTTTCAACCCAATTCAATGTTATATATATAATTATTATAATTTAAATGATGTATTATATAGTAGTTTGAATTGTTTTATATAGTATGAATTTTGAATTTGTACAAGATAATTCAATAGAGCTATTCAAACATTCCTATCAAATTAATGTTATAATTTATAGAAATAGATGAATATAATATACATAATACAGTATTGTATAAATAGATATACTGTCTATATAATAAAGTATTTAGATAGAAATTAATGATAACATGAGAAGACTAATTTTCAATTTCCGGTACTCATAAACAGAAGACAACAACATCTTGCGTAGCAGCACCGGAACAAGGCGTAGCTGATCCAAGCCACCGCCACCACCACCGCGGCATCGCTAAAGGGAGGGGCTCGCTACGACTGGGGAGCAACGGGATGTAACCATGGCAACCACTTGGACGAAACCAAGCTGCTTGAATGAAGACCTCACCACTCGTCACACCACCACACTAATTATCTGAATAAGATGGGCATCCTACAAACCACTCACAATTTCAGTCACCTTCAAGTCCACTAGTACAAAATTCCAAGCTACAATTCTGAAAAATCAATAATTGCAATCTGAGTGTAGGGTCAAACGGTAGGCCACGACGCCCAACTATTACAACATTCCAAGCAATAGAATCAAATCAACGGAATTCAATTTTTCTAATTTATAAGAACAGACCGAGCATGACAATTTACTTTCAATAGTTTTATATAAAAATCAAGATTCACCAGCAAGAGTATTTAAGCTACTAATTAAATTTAATTTTATTCAAATTTCAATAAGATAGTTTTCGAAATATTCAATGATTTCAAAAACAAGTTTCTCCAGAAAAATTACTTCAACCCCTAATTACATATCACTCAATTCAAATATTAATAAGATTGTGCTGGAAATGTACGAACATTCAATAGGTATTTTAAGAACAGGATCCTGTTTTTAAAGGAAAGAGTAGCAAGCTCCATAGGCTCCACAAGCTACCACAGAGAAAGAAGAATTCTCCCTCCTCTGTGGCTTTACATTTTCATTAAATAAAAATTAAAAATCATTAAAATTATGCAGAGAACGTACAACATTTATTTTTATTTCCTCACGTTCCCTTCTATTTTCTGGTGGAGGCCAGAAAAGTATTATCAGACAATTCAAGTAACTATTAATTGCATATACAATTTAACTATTTAATCAATATAAATAGTTAAAATATAGTCTTTGGTTTTATGATACAACTAGCTGTCCCGGCGAACTTCGTATCACCCTCTTCCCCCCCCCCCAAATGTCCCCCTCTTCTCCCCACAAACGTCCCCCCTTCATGCCACACCCCAAAAAATGTCATCCCCCAAATGTCTCCCTTCATTCCCCCCCAAATGTCCCCCCCACAAATCCCCTTTCATGTCAACCCCCTCTTTCCCACCAAATGTCACCCCTCTCTTCCCCCCATTGGCCATCCCTTCACGTAACCCCCCCAGAAATGTCACCCCTCTTTCCCCAAATGACAACCCCCGCAAAAATGTCACGAAGTAAAAATATATTTAATATAATCAATGTATTTTTATTTTATATAATCAATAATTTTTTTATTTCAATTTATTTTTTCCCCTTCTTAGAAACAATAAAACATATATGAAACGAACGATAACTCATTCTTAGTTGATATTCTATGATGATTCTAGCGTAAAAAATAATTTGAGTAGAAAACCTAGTACAAAAAGAATTGGTCCAGAGTGGGAATCGAACCCGCGTTCTTCAGGTTTAGACGCAGAAGCTGCGCTACCGAGGCTTAGTATCATAGAGCTCAGTTTCTAATCTTGAATCACGATCATCATTCGGTAGCCGCTTGGCCGGCAAGATCAAAACATACGTCTGTAAAATGTTTGATAGGTTAGGTCAGTAATGTACTAATTATTTATTAATTATAAAGGGATTTCCTCATATTTTAATACATATTATGTTAATCAGTGCTGTAACAATTCAAACTAATCCAAAATCATCTAAATCGGTTCAGCCGTTCTCCAGTTATAAGCGAGCATACAGACACCAACTCTCTTTTATTAATATAGATAGATGATAGAGGATTATAAACAAAATTATTATAACTGGAAATCAGTTGGGATTCGTCAATTATTAATATGAGAGGTGATTGATGGATACCTTTCATTTATTATTACACCAATAATAATAGATTTTCAATTTTGTATTCGCATGATTCCTTAATATGGATAGGAATAATGATGTGAATAAATTGAATCAACAGAAAAAAATTAGACTAATCATATTACAGTAGAAAGGAATATTGGTATTTGATGGTAGCGGTTGTACCACTAGTTAATGCCGGTAAAATTACATTTTTATGGTATTGTGATAATATGTTGTAGGTTATTACTGTAGGGGAATGATTAAACTGTCAGATTTAGAATATGACATTCAATTGAATTCACATAACCTGGCAGCTTGTGGAAGATGAATGAATGTGCTACATCTTCATCTGAACCAGTCTGCGGTATTAAGGGAATTTAGATCTCAACATAAAAAATAGAAGACCTGAACCAATATTAAAAAAAAAATTAGACATAGTTTTTGAAAACTACCACACGCAGTTATTAGTGTGAATGTAATTGTCAAGATAAGTTACCGATGAATTTAATCAAATCTATCACCATAAATGGACCAGAAATGACAATAATTTCGTCCAAACTCGTAAACTCGTTTAAATACATTTTCATAGAGTACTAAAATACTAATATCGACAAAATGCAAAAAAAAAATGTTTACATTCTCCTACACATGAAAACGCAGTGACAATAATAGTGTTTATGATAAATAGCTGCTCTAGAATCATTGTCAAAAACAATGTTGCATCAACTGGTCATTGTTTTCTTCTGACATGAGTATGTTTGATTTATTCTGATGTCACGCCATTCAGGCAGTCACGGAAGATGGGGAAGCGCCTAATCATGCGTCATAAACAAGATTGACAACTGCTGTATTATCAGTAGAACCGTTCAGAAGATAATAAAATGATGTGATACAAATATGACTTTCATCAAATAAAATATTATTGTACGAAATGAATCACACGATTAATTATGAACACTCAGATTCATCTTTTGCTCACCTCAAAAGAGTATTTGAGTTCTTTAAATCTTAAATGTCTAATTTGAAATTTTATAATGATAAATATAATAATATGAGTCTTTTTACTGATTAATATATCTCCCAGTAATAAATTGTATTGAATGAATCAATTGATTAGAAGAATTATATTATTTGTGAAAGTAAATTGACAAGCAGGGCGTTTTATATTGTTACTGCTTATTTTCTTGGAATGTTTTATATTATAGAAAGTATTAATTTTGAATGATTTCTACAAGAAATGTACCGGTACTTCAAATTATAAATCTAACTAGGACCTCAGAAAATAATTATATTTTTTCAAGTCATTTCTAAAATGAAACTACTAAAATAAAGAATAATAAATTACTGAATTACCTATGAATAACTTCTAATGAAATACATTACTGTACTGACAGGCTTATTAACCAAACTTGACACCAATTTTCATAGGGATGACAGTTTTGGGGAAAACAGAGAACAAATCTATCGAAACGTTTCAGAATGATCACAACACTACAATTCTCCATTTATTGCATCATATAAAGTCTTATAGATTTGGTTAATCACCTACTTTTAGAAAGGATGATATCACCTACTGTACTTGAGAAATAGATTTCAATTCGTTGTAAGAGGATTGCATCATGATATAGCGTTTAGCACAATTAGATAATAACTGGGCTTTTCATAATTTACCAAGCCGAAAAAGGGAATTCGATGCAGAGAGAGGCTCAATTATTCAGAGAGTAAACCTAAATTTGACACTCGATAAACGATCTAGTATCACGAAAAGTCTGATAGTGCAGCACTTCTCCAATCGATATGGGAGTAGTTCGTCCAACACTTTTATGGTGACAGCAGTTGCAATCATCGTTAGAACGAATTAGAATAGATTTATTTCTACCACCCCCCCCCCCTTCCCCCGAACACTAAAATGTTTGTGCTTCTACCCTTCAGCCTCATCAAACGTTCACGATTCGAGCTAATTAATAATAACTCAGACACCAATAAGAAAAGATAGAAAATGCAAAGTCGAAAATCTAGAAGGGTGTTAGTTATAGAAGCACCGCCGTATTTCCCAAATAGGACATAATTTCTATAACGATGAACATCTGCAAGCAATTTGAAAAAGCTCCGGATAAGAAGCCCTCATTCTATTTCCAGAAGCGATTCCAATGAGCCCCATTTCTATTCTGGGGAGAGTCGATCCTAGGCTCCACACATTGATATCAGTTTCTGATGCAACGGTTCAAAAACCACAATCGTTTTCAAGTGGATCAATGCTGGACAGTAAGCTACTATAGATGTTGAATAAAAAATGAATTCAAGATAATGTTTCTAGAAGTATGCAATACAAACCAATTTATCAAAAAATAGTTCGTTCTTTTGTCTGAAAGCTTTCTAAGGGTGTACTTCAAAGGATAGAATATGGAAGGAAATTAAAATATACATGGTTGTTGTGGATATCCATACTTCGTGTACTGCAGAGATTAATAGGATGAAAGATAACTTCTTGCTATACAGTACTTACCTATTAGTAAATATTATAAGTACTGTATAGCAAGTTATCTTTCGTCCTATTAAAATATATACATTGCATTTATCTTTTTTTTTAAGAAAGGAGTCAATGAGGAAGAATACCTTAAAAGATAATATTAGTTCAATGGTTCATGGTTCATTTTCTCGAAAAATATTTTCAATTACGGTACATACAAAATATTATTTGATGTATCAAAATTAATTTTGATATAAAAATATTCTAATATTTAATATTAAAATATATTAATTCTATGAAACGTATTCATATCACAAGTTTAATTCCTCATTATTTAAAATTGACAAAAAAAATTATTCTACAGTTTGCGCAGTACAGAACGGTTTGTATTACAATAAGGTTGATTGCAGCCTCTACAGTGGGGAGCCAAATAGAAATTTGGAAATTATTCAATTATTATTATTATTCATAGTGATCAATTTTGAAATAATTCCATTAATTATTTAATTAGGATTATACAGGTTCCTAATATAGATTTAATATATGATTTAATATAGATTATATCAATTCCTTATTATTAGAATTTCCTTAATCTCACTCAAATCAAGATAAAAAGACAAACAGAAATTCAAATTTTCATGGAACAACTTGAATAATCATTGTCAAATTAGCCTATTGTACATATATCTGTATTTAATGGCAAATAAATATTCTTATTCTTGCAATCTAGAATAATTGTGCTTGAACGTGCCAGACTGGTCTAAATTCAATATATTCCAGGGAAATGTATTATTTGAGTTTTCATCTACTTCAATGAGCATCCCAGATCAAAAGGTGTGAAAAATTATATCGTGTTTTAGGCTAGATAGTTATTAATTATTTTCAAATCTCTAAAGAAATGTTTGGAAATTTAAAACTTGGTTGACGATATTCATATGCCTGTTTGGAGTGGCAGAGTTGAGAAGATAATATTAGTTCAATTTTCAGAGTTGGTTAATCGCTGATCTGATATTTTAGAGGTCCTGGTGCTATCGAAATTTACTACAAGATATTTTTCTCCAATCACGCTCCTTGTTTAATGGATACTTCAAGTTCCCGGCTTCCGGAAAAACAGCATTTAAATTCATCTCTCATCATCAGTCACTTACAAGCCTCGAGCTCATGTGAAATAATCCAAGAAGAAAAGTTTAAATTTTATAGCTTATTCGATGCAATAATGTTCTAAATTTAAAAAAATATTCAAAGTTCAAACGTAGTCAAATAATATCTTACAATGAATTTTAAATTTCATCAATAGTTTGATAGTTCAAGAAAAGACTCAAAATTATTTTTTTAAATAAAAGTAAAGTTACTCGACATTATCCTCAAGTCTTTATTTTGTTACAGGCGCCAGATTTATTAGTTCAGAAGAAACTGTCCTTTTGACTGCCATCTCTCTTGCTATTCCAATAAGCTATTGTGAAATTCTGTCCTCTACAATATTATCAGACAAAATGACTTCGAATCTTTTTCAATAGACAATTTTTTCTATCTTCATGCGGTATACATAATACAATTTGAAAACCTTTTTTATTTTGAGTTTATAATGTGGGCATACAAAAATATTCTTTTCAAGCTATTGGCAACATGATTTGCTATAGAATTGGGCAAAAAAATCTTATAAACAAAGAATGTGGTCAAACAGAGATTTGGGAGAAATGAACCTATGAAACATACAGCATTGGTTTTGGAATATAAAACCACAGAGGATTAATTTGTGGATTTTGTCATAAGAAACCAGTGGGATTTTGGAAAATATTCAATACACATACTAATTGACTCAATACATACTCAATTAACACATTTTAAATACTCTATTCTAAATTTAAAAAAAAGTAAGAAGCAAAAACATTGAGCAAGCTCAAGTAAGATTAGTAACTTAGTCAAGAGGCTGAGCCGAAATGTTCTAGTTTTGTTTAGTGTGCGGAAAGATTAATAATATCTACTTTTCATTGATAAAAACTCAAGTAACCATAGAATCTCTTCTTTTAGAGGGATCTATGTGTTCCTTCTTCAAGCTTTCAAGCTGTCAATATTCTTGACATCGTGAAAGCTAACCTAAAAGTTTTCACAGAGCCCTCATACTATCTATGATAACATTCTAGCTACAGCTTAGGTTGAAAGGGAAATAGTATAATTTGACAACACTTACCCAAATACAAATTGGCTCCTGCACCATAAATGAAACAATATCGCTAAGACAGGAAAAAACTGTAGATTTCTGCCTAAGTTCTTCTATAAAAAAATTAGAGTCCACTTGAGTGGGATCCAAAGTCTCTCCATCTCCAACCGAGCCCTGGGATGTTGAATTCGTCTTCCAATTGGGATCACGTGTGGAGTGAGCTGCATAGTAAACTGAACACGATAATAAAACAGCACTAATTGCAGTATAAACTCTGAGACTAGGTAAGGGTAGTCTTTCAAGTAGAATCACTGGCATTTTATCTTATATTATCAACAACGTTCACCACAAAGTACACAACCTAAAATCACACTTGGATACTGATGGATCGGATGGTTAGAACAATATAAGTACGAAATTAATTACACTAGACAGACATTTTTTCAGAAATAGTACTGAATGAAAAGTGCAAATTCGTATTACACCACATCGTCACGTTGATGCTTCTCGTAGGAGAGATTGGCCGAGATTGCAGCTCGCAGTTTGCAATGCCATCTATACATAGGGGAGGCCTGCGCACTCCTCCAATCACAAAAGAGATTGATAAAGCGGCAGAATGGCGCGCTTTTCAAATATTATGATACAACACAGTTTCTGCAATTTATAGACTAGAGACTAGAGACCTGCACAGAATTTTTTCAAATCACATAACACGAAAAATAAGAGTCAAAAGAAAGTTTCTGCAGTAAGGAAATAACTATTTTTGTTAAATCTCCATGTGGTTTTTCATAAATTAAGCTAATATTTTTTGCTCCAAGTGGCGTATTGCAACTACTGCTGATAAAAATTAATACTAACTTTTCAACTGCTTTTTTTATTGCTTAGTGCATAAAAAGTCACAAGTTGTCAAATTTGGAGAGCGAGTGGGCCAATGGGTATCTACGTTTCAGCAGAGACAATTAGAATACTTAGTTTCCTATAATAATAGAATAATAGTTTCCTATCGTCTTTGGTTTCAGGAATTCAGAAATGACGCGACCTACAAAGCATTCTTGGAATTTCTTGCCGTGTGACTTGTCAAATCTTGTTAAATCATTGTGTTTTCATTCAGACGAAACGGGAGAATTCTGGCGTAAGAATTTATGGATCATTACAAAAGTAACGCACAGAGTTCACAGTACCATAACGGGGTTATCCCTTGGCCCCTCGCTTTGATAACCTGCTACTTATTTCCATGGGGCTACTTGAAAACAAGAGTTTTTCAGAAAAATTCTAGCCGCAAAAACAAGGAGTTCTGGACGGGATTGAAAGGTACCAGTCCATAGGCTGCAAAATGTGAGGGGTGTTGAGAATAATTTTCAATGTGTAATCAATTTTATTGTGATGGCACTGCAAGTGTAAATATGTAAAACATATGATTTGATGAATAAGAAATTCTTATTAACTGTTCAGTTTGAAGATGAACGTTGTCATGAGAACATTAAAAATATGGAGTTGTTGAATAGTGAAAGTTGTGTTACTAAAAGGTTTGTAAAAATAAAAGATATGTAAAAAGTGCGCGTTATCTTCATTCACACTTCACACCACTTATTAAAATAAAAACTTCGACAGGTTATGGGCCCAGTCCCCAGTGAGTGTGAAAATTAAAACTAATGTTCGTGTAAAGAGTGTGACGTGATCGGTAGCGACATTAGAGGAAACCTAGGCTTGAGCAGCGTAAGAACTAAAGTAAAAACAACAGTAAAAATGACGGAATTGGAAAATGTTGAAAAACTTAAAAACGTTGAAAATTTTAGTGTTTGGAAATTTCAAGTAAAAATTATTTTAAAATCTCAAGACTTGTGGACGATAGTGGATGGCAGTGAGACGCTCGATGCAGTAAAAACCAACGACAAAGACAAACTTTTATGGATAAAACGAGATGCTAAGGCACAGAAACTTATCATTAAAACTATTGAGAAAGGACCCCTAATGCATGTAATAAATTGTGATGACTCTAAATCTATGTTTGAGAAACTTTGCAAAATTTTCGAAAGAGATAGCGAGCAGCAAAAATATAATCTTTTACAAGAATTCTTCAATTTTTCGTTTGATAAGAAGTTGGACATTGCTTCTAATATTAGTAATCTTGAAAATCTTTCATACAGATTGAAGTCTATTAACAATGAAATAACCGAGGATATGATGATTTCTAAAATATTGTGCATGATACCGGAACATTTTAAATACTTCATTAGTGCTTGGGAATCGATGCCAGATGAAAAGAAAACACTATCGACTCTAACATCAAGGCTAATTGCAGAAGAATGCAGAAATGAAGGAACGACAAACAGTACCGAGGGTGTGGCCTTTAAAACGGAAATTGAATGCTTCAGATGTAGAAAAAATGGTCATTTAGCCAAAGATTGTAAGAACTCTAGACCAGAGGTAAGAGGTACTATTAATAATAATTCTAAGAGATGCTTCAACTGTAACGGAATTGGACACATAGCTTCACAATGTAATAAGAAAAATCTTGTTCAATTTGCAAGAAAAACAATCATATTGAGAAAATTGCTTCTTCAGAAAGAAACAAAGTAAGTCAGGTCATGTATCTTTTTTGACTTCACAAAACAGAAACACCAATCAATCCGCTCTGAAGAATAAGTCAATGATTGAGTTTGTTATTGACTCCGGTGCAACGTCGCATATGGTTAATAATAAAGAAATATTAAGTGATATTGAAAAACAAAATGTAGAGATAGGTGTAGCAAAAACCTCTCAATCAATGTTTTCGGAATGCAAAGGTGGTATTGTAACTCATGAATGTAAATTGAATGATGTATTATATGTTCCCGACCTAAGTAAAAACTTGCTCTCAGTAAGTGCTATTACATCAAAAGGAGGATCAGTACGTTTCATTGAAGATAAGGTTCAGATTGAAAAAGGTGACAAAATTATTATTGAAGGTCAGAGACAGGATAATAACCTATTTTCTGTAAAACTAACAATGGATGATCAACAAAGTAAAATACAATCTGAAGTCAGTAATGAGAGTAAAGTTCGAGTTAAAAAAATTAAAGAAATTCCTGATTGTGACAACACTGATGATTCTTCAATTGAAGTAATTGAGAATGTGAGAGAAAATAGTGAAAATGTAAATAATGATCAAGTAGAAAGCATTATGTCAGAAAATGTAAATCAGAACAATGTTCAAAGACCACAGAGGAATAGGAGAATTCCTGTGAGATATCCTGTTAATGATTATGTAATGCTCACATATGAAGAAGCTGTAACAGGCAATGATAAAGACTTATGGAAACAAGCTATTGAAGAAGAAAAGTCGTCTCTATTGAAAAATAATACTTGGGAGTGTGTTAGAGAAAATGATCCTATTAATTCTAAAATAATTAGTAGCAAATGGGTATTCACAATCAAAGATAGAGGGAGGTATAAAGCTAGACTTGTTGCTAGAGGATTTGAACAGGAAAAGGGGATAAATGTTATTATGTAGTTTTTCTATTCTTTAATTTTTGTTCAAAATGAAAGTTGTGAAGGTATTTTGATATAATATAATAATGTAACATGTTATACTATGTAATATGAATTGAAAATTAAGGGAAGGTGTTGAGAATAATTTTCAATGTGTAATCAATTTTATTGTGATGGCACTGCAAGTGTAAATATGTAAAACATATGATTTGATGAATAAGAAATTCTTATTAACTGTTCAGTTTGAAGATGAACGTTGTCATGAGAACATTAAAAATATGGAGTTGTTGAATAGTGAAAGTTGTGTTACTAAAAGGTTTGTAAAAATAAAAGATATGTAAAAAGTGCGCGTTATCTTCATTCACACTTCACACCACTTATTAAAATAAAAACTTCGACAAGGGGAAACTTCCATGCCTGGCTGCAGAAGTGCATTCGATTCCGAAGATGGAGGACACTTGTCAGATATTATATTTTAAAAATATTTTTTCATTTATTAAACCAACAGAATACAGTCAGATGATGGAATTATATCTTCAAAAGCGTTATTTAAAAATCGAACAGGATGATGCTTTTTCATCTCTCAGGAAATCAAGGCTTTAGTTCCTCAAGGAAGTGTGCTGGGTCCTCTACTATACCTTCTCTACACATCTAACATACCTCAGCCTGAAAATTTAAAAGTAGCAAAATTTGTTGATAATACTGCAATTTTTTCTGTAGGTAAGGATTTTAAACTGTAGGTGAGATAGTTGAAGATGCTACAGAGACATTGCAGGAGGCCATCAACAGAATCAATTCTTGGACCCAGCACTGGCTTATAAAATTGAATGGAGCAAAGTCAGTTCATGTAAACTTCACAAACAAATGTGGACCTGCGGAATTCAACTATGGGGTTGCACCCGGCCATCCAATGTTTTTGAGATCATCCAGCGTTTCCAGAATAATGTACTCAGGACTCAGGAGTAGTAACGATGCTCCTTGGTATGTCAGGAGCTCTAATTATCACCGCGACCTGGGAGTGGGATCAGTCATCAGTGAAATTCAAAGATTTGCAAAGAAACATGAGAAAAGGCTTCACCAACATGTGAAAGCGGAAGCAATCCAGCTGCTCAATGTCCATGGAATGATGGAATAAGAAGACTACAATGTAAAAAGCCACATGAATTAGTTTAGTGCCAAAAGTGAAAGTGAAAGATCAGTTTTTTATAAGTGAAAAATAATCACATAGTTCTTATTCAATATAGAAAGATAGACCAATGTGTCATACTTTCTTCAACAATCATGAGCAATCTAAGTTAAAATAGAATAGCTTTTAGTGCTTGACTTGATGCTGTAGTAACAAAAGAAAAAATATTAAACCTTTGTTCTTTCTATTTATAACTATAACCATGAATAATATTCACTTATTCATAACACCCCTTTTTAATTTCTCACTCTGTATAAGTATTTAAATGTTATAGGCTCGACCACTTAATGTGATAGTAACTAAGTAACTAATAATTTTACCAACAAATTAAAAAAAAAAAAACTCCGGAAAATAAAATGTGGTTCTTTACGAGGAAGAGCCTTTCTTAATTTCATCAAAATGAAACTTTTTTAAATGATTTGAATTTATCATTAAGACTTGTATGATCATGTTTTCCCATAAATAGATTTATTGATATATTATTTATGGGGTAGGGACATGAGGGAAAAGGAGCTGACAGATGAAGAAGCCGGGGAGAGAATGGTGTGGAGGAGGAAGATACGGAATAGCGACCATGAATAGGGAAAAGCTAAAGGAAAAGAAGAAGAAGAAGAAGAAGAAGAAGAAGAAGAAGAAGAAGAAGAAGAAGATTGATATATTATTTATATGCGTCATTATAATGAGAGATGTAATCAGTTTCTCGGTTTTTGTTATGGCTGAGAATGCAGGTGTCATTAGCCTTATCAGTATTTAATCAGATTATTCCATGTCAATCAGTTGCTAAGACCTGGCCTCTACTTTGCGATTTCTAGTTGCCCGACTTTCTGAAAAATCATTGGATTCACTCAAGCTAGAAGCAATGAGTTCGTTTTTACGACAGAAAACCCATAAAGTGGAGGCCGAGAGTTACTGTGATCTTTTACCTTACCAAAACCCAAACTGTCAATTTTAAGAGGCAAATTTTCAAAATGTTAATTTAAGATTTTCTTTCTAAATAATCAGAAGGAAGAGATAAAGCACCACAAATAAATAAAATATTTTTTGAGTTTTTTTGATAAATTTAAGCATTGGAAACTCCAAAATAAGAAAACAGTTCAATTGAAGGTACCAACATATTAAATTTATCTCACCGAGTAGTTCAAATAGAGTTGTATTTCGAATTTAAGAGTACAATAAATTTGCGGGCGATAAGTACGAATGCGAATTGAATTTAACAGCCGTTTGAATCTAACCATCGTTTGACATATGTAAATAGGGACTTCGTTGCACTGGCTCCATTGAAATAACGCCATGAATAAAAAACCGTGATTAATTTCAATTGGTTTTTGTTAGATTTGACCTTTTTGTATAAATAAATTGTACAATGTTCCTCCATTGGGAGCCTGGCTAATCGTTAGTAAGGCTAGTCAGTCACTCCCTATATTTGGAGGCATATTAAATTGTTGCATTGCACTATACAGCTGCTTAACACAATGTTACCCAGCAGCAAGATTACTAGATAAAGTATCTGTCTAGTAATCTTGACCCAGCAGTGCTTTGTTCCCATCACTAGGTTGCGAAGACTTGCTTATATGGTCAAGATGTCAATGTGCTAACCACACATTACATCTTTTCTGGTTAATGATCACTCACCTCTGCTGATTCAGTCAAGTGGATGTGAAACTGGCAACCAGCTGGTAGGCCTAAGCCCACATAGGCTGTTGAGCCATTGACAAACAAACAATGTACGAAATAGATTGTTGACTATGATACTCAATTAATTTCCCACTTCAATTGACTAGAAAGTGCCTGAAGTTTCTATTATGGCCTTGAAGAGGGGGATACTGAACTAAATGATGATTGGTTGTGAATAATTAGAAAATGACATAATTATGGGGATGGATGTGAATAAAATAAAATTATCGTCAATTAGAACAGTTGCCAAATTTAGTTCAAAGATATTCAGTTAAGTTAAATCTATCACATCAATTAAAAGGGTCTCTCAACAATTTTCCTTTTCAATTAACTAGTGTGCTCAAAGTTTAAAATGTTTACTATAGAGAATTTACTTTGATCAGCCGAAATGCTCTCATAGCCAATCAAAAGTCATTCTAAATGAGCCAGAATTTAGAGAATATTGACCAACACATTTTTTATTCGAGGCAGATTGAGGGCTCTGTCAAAGAAAGTATATAAATTTAGCAGGTCTGGAACTTATAATCCCTAGAATAAACCTCCTCATCACTGACGCACAAATCAAAGTTGAATTTGTCATTCCGTATGACTGCCTTTATAATGAGACAAGCCAAATTCACATTTTCAGCAGACCAATAGAATTAGTAGCGATAATCACACATTGCTGATATAGGCTCTTTTTCTATAAATTCACAACGTTATCTGTCTAAGAGGCAAACCCAAACCTCTTATTTCCACATTATATTCAAATGAAACTTTGGAAGGAGCTTATAACTCAGAACCCATTGCATTAGGAAGGAATAGAATTAAATTGATTTTCCTAAATTATTTCAAACTCTTTTAATTGATAGAAATTTCAACTGATAAAAAAATACCCTACGGCTAAAAACATAATACAATAAGTTTTGTAATTCTGTACGATATTCTATATAATATACAAATATCGAATAACCTAACACATTAATCACTTTGATAAAACACACGGTTATGAGAATGTTCATTAAGAGTTTATACTGATGCAATTTCAAATATCGCTGTAAATAAAGGAAGTTTTACAGCCAATATCTAACTTTTTAATGAAAATCGTCATTTTCAGTGGTTTGAAAATGTTATCATTCTATTTTCTTTCCTATCGCTCTTACTTTTAGTTAAGTGGAAACCCCTCACAACTTTTCAACTACAGTAAAGTAAAAATGATTTTCCTTTGCTATCGCAAAAATTAACATTGGGCAAATGATAATTTTATTAGCAGTTCTTGTACAATGATGATGAATATTGTTATTGGTGAGTAGAAAATTATCGCAAGTTTTCAGTTTTGTAACAAACATTCAAGACTGCTCTTGGATGGGTGACCGACACAAAAAAAAATTGTGCAATTAGGCGAGGTGGAAACTACCTGTAAGGGTCTCCCCACCGATAAAAAGCCATACGATAAAAAAAACTACAGTAGGCCTATAGCATAATATACTTTCGGACAATACCACTGTGTTATCATCATTAATTGATTTAAAGTAGGGATGTCAATCCTGGCCTGATTTTCAATCCCGGGATTCTCCAATATCAATCCTGGGATTACAGAAGTACTGTTTTAGATGGATAATTTTTTTTTAAATTGTATCTTCATTGTGCTAGGGAGTTTCTCTAGTTAAACAATGGCATATTACCAAAGTATGAATTAAATTTATAATAAACTATTGAGAAATAATATAAAACATAACCTTTTGTTAAAGATGTTCTTCAATTGTATAAAGGTTTCAAGTTTCATCAAATTGTAAAAAGATCAATCTTTCGACTTGAAGATTGGAGAATTGAATTTCTTAGTTTTTGACAAAGGAATGTTGAAGAGATCTGAGTTCAATATTTAACAGTATCACCGATAAATAATGCATCTTGAATGAATATGGTGTTGCTATAGGACAGCCTAGCGCCCTCTAGTCTGGCAACCGTTCTGGTGTAAAAAATATTAATAAATTTTTGGGCCACAATCAAGAATTATTGTTACAGAACATGGTCTTTACTTCATGTGTTTTACTATATTAATGGACCGAACAAAGTTTATAAATGAAAAATATTCATTATTTTATTAGCTTATTATTTTTATAGGATGAGTACAGTTAGCAATTAAGTAGGTATTAGGTATATTTTTAATCCAGTCAAATCCGAGATTGGCGGTGAACAATACCAGGATTTTCAGGTATCAAAAATACTCGGGGATCCCGGGGATTGACATCCCTAATTTAAAGTTCAATACATACAGATCTTTGAGAACATTGAACAACGTTTGGAAAAATACATTGCTAGTTACTTCTATGTATCTGCTTCCTAATTGTTCAAACTTCAAACAATAATAGCATCATAATCTTCAACTCATTAACCACATTCATGTGAGCTTGAAAAATAGTAAAGAAATTTATTAATTTGAAACATTAGATTAGGTAAAGTTCCTGAGTTCAATTATCCTAGATTAGAGTAATAGTAATTGATAGAAATTTCAAAGTATTATTACACTTGATAACAATACTGAAGTAAATTAGACAATTTCATGCTTGCCTTCCGTACTACGATTAATGTGACAATTTTGCTCGTGTATTGATTTTAAAATATACAAGTACATCACAGTGTCCTTTATTAGAAACGACACTGCAAGAGAGTATAGATGAAACATAGATAGAATGAAATTGATATTTTCTAAAGTATTGACTTAACATACTTTAGCCTACAGTATCAGTATACAAAATATGCAATAATTATTTTTGACATAGACCTAATGACATTACTCTATGTGACAACATAGCTAGATGTTTCTAGTGTATTAATAGATCACTAATTGATTCACCAACTTACTAGAAGATACGTCTCTTTAGGTCACATCTCAGTATACAACTCACATTTTTCTTCATTTTCACAAACTTGAAAAGATGTCCTTGAAAATATAATATTCTGCTCTGATAGGCAAGTATTGATGTCAGTTCTCTCCCAGACCAGCTCCAGTGCGCTTCCAAAGTAGCTAGAAAAAGAATAAGCTATTATAAATGTACTGTATTTGTATAAAAAAATTGATACTGCACAAGACACTCAAAATTGAAATTGAAAATGAGAGATTTTACAAAAAATACAGAGTAAGCCTGAGTTAGTCATGAATTTATTGATTCATTTTAAATTGTCATGATTCCAACGGATACAGAGCATGTGTTCGGTGAAAAAACCAAATTTGAAGAATATTAAGAGATAATATCTTCAAAAAATGACCCAATTTCCAATTCAAATGGAGGATTTGATATTTTTTTCATAAGGTGATATATTGAGAAATTAAGTTTTTTTTATTATAGAAAGATTCCACAACATCTATAGTCTATTTGTTCAAATTTTATTTGTTGGACTTAAAGCATGTATGCTCAAAATTTCAACTTTAGGCGCCCATATCTCACAAACTAATGAACAAAAAAGTCTGTCATCTGAAATTAATTTTATTTCGATTGCTTCAAAGAATCCAAACTGTATAACTGGAAAAATATCACTATAAAAACGTTTTAAATATGCTGATGCACAGCCTCAAGTCTTCTGCTTTACTAACCCCCACATTTGATTTTACTAAATAACTAGAACCCATTTCAAAAATATAAGACTGTACCTTTCTAGAAATAAACAGTATTATTAGCTGTTATGTTCTTCAAATATACTGAACTTGTCATCTGGATAAGCAAAACTTATTTTACTCAAACAAATGTGGGGTTTTTCTGCAAAAGACTCATATCTATTATTTTATTGTTGCAGCAGTGACAAAGTTGTCTACATTGGTTTTATTTAATGTAAAATAAAAATTTAAGAATTAAAAAATATTTTTGTGCAAGCTCTTGAGGCAAATAAACAAGAGGCTATGTACTAGATTTTTTATATTTATCTAGTTCCAATCTCC
Organism: Laodelphax striatellus; assembly: GCA_017141395.1. NCBI lineage: Eukaryota > Metazoa > Arthropoda > Insecta > Hemiptera > Delphacidae > Laodelphax > Laodelphax striatellus. The sequence continues at coordinate 18,737,630 of CM029530.1, forward strand.
TAGCCTGGGTCCTCATAGACCTTCCATTGCTGAAAAACGGTGGGAGCCAATTGATGTAATCTTAGTTAATTGTAGTCGATTCAACTGTTTTAATAGATTAACGAAACAATAGAAATGAAAATAACGCCCAGTACCTACCTTCCTGTTCAAGTTGAAACTTTTTCTGCAGGTTCTGGCTTTTTCAAGAGTTTGGTCAGCTTGCCTGCAGAATTCTTCTCATCTCACCAACCCGGAGTGGTATTCGCTAACCTCCTCATACGTCGGGTGTTACGGTCTTGATCACGAATCTTCTTCTCCATTTCGGCATCAGTCAGAGTTTCGAGGAACGGCGACCACTGATCAGCTTCTGAAGACTGTCGGAATGGAACTTCAACGGTCGGCAGAGGGGAATCACTGAATGCATACATCCTCTGGTGCCAGCTCAACTGGCCTCGAATCGAATAGGCAATCGCGGTCACAAATTCTCCTCCCAGGCCCAATTCTGCACATAATTTCATAGCAAAAGTTTCTGCATTATTCTCCTTTTCACTCATGTCCCACTCCACTTGGTCAACCAATGACGTATTTCCTACGTGAATGTTCAATTTGATGATGACACGTTGATCGCATTGTTCATCCAGGATATTGTCAGTGGGAAATCCTTCAATTTGTTGTCGAATTGCCTGTGCAATGGCAGGTACAAATGTGACAGGATTCAAATCTAGATCGTCACAGAGAACTTCAGCGAACTGTTCAGGTGTTATTAATGTTTCATTTTTATTCCAAGTAAAAGTATCCCTCAATTTCTGTCCTTCAATTTCCATGTCCAAACGTATTGGTACGAGTTGCTCAAGTTGTGCAGCATTTTCATGATTGATCAACGGATCTGTGTCATCAAAGCATAGAGGAAAAGTTCTTACTTTTTTGCTATTGACTCTATTCCTATTGATTGGAGTTGCTTGGGGGACAGCATCCAAATGTGAACTCGTAGGTAAAGATGGTACCCAGGACATGCTTTTCTTCGATTTTCCTTCTCTAGGAATAGAGGGTTCTGAAGAATGCACTGAAACGGCTTTATATTTTTCATCATTACCTTCTATAATATCTTCAACTTCAGTAGCTCTCAATAAAGACACACTAGAAGCAAGACAGTGAGCACTGAGACCCATGTCTATCAGTCGCTTTCTTTCGTCATTAGTTATTGTTCTTCGGAACATACCTGGGTATCTTTTGTAGAGAGAACCTCGAAATAGGCGTAAATAGTTTCCAACTTCGGATCCAATACAGTAGTATTCTCCATTTTCTTCTATCTGGAAACTTATAGGTTTGTCTCCGTACGTTCTGATAGCCATATTGCTAGGTTTATGTCTTTTGTTGGTGATTATATTTTTACGATAATTTGATAAAATAAATGCAAATCACAATTAGTAAAGTCAATATCCACAAACTAACAAGAGAATATTCACAAATCACAATAATCTATAAGCTACACAAAAAATAAACTGATGATGATCGGCTTGTTGTGTTGTTTTTCGTTGCTTGTGCTTGAGTGTGCGTTTTTGGAAGCGCCATTTGTCAATGCCTTCTTGATCAAGACTTTTCCATATTGTGCATGTAGCAACAATTTGAATCGAATATAAAATAATTAAAAAGTGCTCTGTATTTCCTGAAATGGCTAGGAAATATCATTTTATCAATGAATAATTCTCAACTTTGATATTTATCAAGAAAAAATTAGAGTAGAGAGGGGATGACGACTTGGGCGCTCTTGGTGGCGAAAATTAAAGTGACGCTTGTCACGGGGTGTGTTGAGTTGAGGGCGGCAAAGTTTAAAATTCACTTTCTGAAAATCATTGTATTTTTCGTTGAAATACTGTACACTGAAAAAGGTGAATGCGTGTTATTCAAATTTAAAAACTTTTTTAGATGCCTCTCTCTCCTTTGATACTAGAAACTAGACTAAATGAAGTATATTATGAGTGATACGATTTACAAAGGTATGAATATAGTACCTATATGTAGGAATCAGCAGCCACATACAGCAGTATGGTATTTTAGTAGTGTATGGGGACATTTGCTCACATCAAACGATCAAAGACATTCTCCCATCCAGAAGAAGGCACTTCGTGTGATACATAATTATAGTAATTTTGATGCACACTGTCAGCCCATTTTTAAGCGTCTGGGGGTCTGGGCATACATACAGTGTATGGACTGTCTATTTTTGCATCATTATATTTTTTATACTGAATGTCAAGAATAATCTGTATCTCAAGGAGAGAGGAAGTCCGTGCTTACAGTACCTACACGAGGAAGGGGAAACTTGGATGTGCCACACTGTCGTCTGTCAATTGACAGTGAAAGACTGTTTTCCAGTGTTGGCAATGATAATGTGTGTGGTTGCCTGCCGCACACAGTGAAGGGGCGCCTCATTCATCGTGTTCAAGAACACTCTGTCAAGATGGCTATTATACCGTACGGTATTGTATTTGATAAATGAGTCATGGAATATGAATTGAAGCTTCAACTGCACTCAAAAATCCAAATCAAGTAAAATAATATAACTCCTTGCATCATACTAAAAGGCGTAGAAGTCCTATATCAACCGGAGTCAACCGGATCAAATTTTAAAAAAAATGATTTTGCCTGGTATTGAAAAAACCAGTCTACTATTAATATATCTATACTGTAATTTAGCTTGTCAATACTATAAATCAAAACTTTGAATATACGATTCATAAGAAATGAAACAGTGAATGTTATTCAAAATGTGTTCTAGTTATTTCAAAAAGCTAAAAAAAAGACATTTTAACAGTAAAATAGGAAGTGGATTATTAGATATATAGATTTTACCATTGCGCTACAGGGCCCAAATACACTGTATGAATATTTTCATGTACGGTATTAAACATGTATATATTTTTAGAGAATGTTTATAACTATATACTGCACCGCAATGTTATTAGAGAGATAATATTATCAAATATAATTACCTTGCCTGCACCGCACTTGAGGTTTATTAGAATACTCTTGAATAATTATGTAAAGGCTACCTGTTTCAATTACAATACACATTTTTTAAGACGAGTTTGGCTCTATTTATTTTTAAATTGTTCAAAGAGAACGCCTTTATATAATATTCACACTAGGACACTTTCACAGCGCGTTAGAGAGGGGTCATACAGAAAAGTTGGTCTATGGCTGCAATAACCTTATTATTGAATGTAAGTGAAATACAACTACTGGATTTTTTGAGTTCTGTTCCAATTCAGCCGGGTGATTGGAGTTCTACTTTACTCCATTGTAAAGCATCTTTTTGATCACCTTCGGTTTATATAAATGTACAGTATTACAGTACTGAAGTAGGTGATGTCTCTACTCGCAATGACGAAGGGATTCGTTCTCTAGTTTCTATCCAGTGTTTTTCAACTTATGCTATACTGAAGAATGTGAAAAGGTACAAATAAATAAATTCAATATATGGTTCATTAATCAATCATTGTTATAACAAATAAAACAACGAAATATCTGTTCTAGGAAAGACACCTAAGATGTTTTCTAAAAAGAAAATTATTGCTTTTTACTCATTAAGTTACATACTAAAACATCCAAATTAGCAGCAATACCAATATATCACAGTGACAAAATAAACGAGAATTTATCAGTCATTAACTATCCTTATCATTAAAACATATATAATATTACATGTCTCTACTTTAATGAGTGCTTTTATAACTACTAAAAACCTAATATTCTACAATTTGACATCCAAGTATCAACAATAGATTTACATTAATGTACAGTTTATTCCCATTTAGAGACTTTGAAAAGAGCTTATTGAAAAGTTGATTTGAACTTATTAGTTATAATATTTTTGTACATTATTCATAGTAATAAGAATATGGCTGAGAAGAAATTCTTAAATAAATTGTGGAACAGACTTTGAAGGTGATATTCATACAATGAGAGTACAGTATTATTGTTTTCATGAGTATAATGATTTCATGAAGAATTGAATTTTTCAAGACGGCTGCTGAATGACGTCTGAATCAAACGAGCATGATGGGGGACAACCCCACTTCAGAAGCCATCCTAACAAAACTGTTCTATAATAAGTCATGTTACAGTGTTATAAAAATGAGCCTCATACAACAATAGGGAAACCATGACCACTTTGTTCAACTCTTTTTGCTCATTCATCTTCAAAAAAACAATAAAAAAACTGGCAAGCTTAAAATAAGAACCTGCTGTGTTATTTGATTACATATTCAAGATCCCAAACCATATGACAAAGGAGAAATATTACAAACTCAATCCTCAATATCAAAAGAGAAAAATGAGAACGTTCACTGATGGGTAGGGGAGATCAACAAACTTTGAATCTTTACATGAAAAACAAATTAATACTTTTTTCATTTATTTAGATTACTCAAAGAAGGAATAGAGAAAGAATTTTTTGGTAATCAACCCAGAAACTTACACCGCAGAGGTATAACTTTTTTCAATAAAAACTTGTCTAGAAGAGTTTTTCGTTTTTTCTACTGAATTTGTCAAACAAATATTTTCAATAAGAATCAATAACTTGAATCTTTGCCAAATCTTGAACATCGTCACAAAGAATTGAAGGAATTACGACTATTGATTATAAATAGTTATGGATCAAGTGTTAACTTCGCAGTTCGGTGTGGATCAAAAAATTCACAACTTCAATTAAAAAGTGATTTCAAACTCGTTCTATTATAATTTACTCTTCTAACCCCCAGAGAAAACTCATTTTCCATAAGTTCTTATACTAGCCATACAGATACAATAATCATGGATGGTTCTAAATTCATCCTTAAAAACATCTCCATTTTTATAAAGTGTCAAGTATTGAGAAGTTTTAAAATGACTGAAGAAGTTCAACCCTTTTAATAATGTGAGAGAAATTTCTTCACGCATAAAGAACAATCTATTCAGGTTTTATCTGTTAACTTGATAGAAGGGTTAAAATGAATGATCCAGTACATATCACTACAATTGGAGAGAATTGCACAGATTTGAGGTAATAATTTATTAAAATGAGAACAAAACAATAGATCTCACAATTGTTACAAGTTACAACAAGGTTTAGAATAACACTTTCTTTGGACAAAGTCAAGAATGGAGTTCAAAATTCAATTTTTCAATAAGATAAATGCTATTACTTTCTTGAGGTCATTTTGAAATCCAATAATCATTCGGAATTGAGTTCAAAAAGGAAAATTTCTTTGCAATATAATTTCGTTGGAGAAAAAACCGTTACGCTTCTCTAATATACGGTATTCTCTTTTCAAGTGCTATTCAGTCAAATTAGACAAAAATTTGTGTTTTTGACAATACGCTAGTTTACAAAATGACAAACTTTATTCTCACAAAGAAGCAAGTTGATAAAAAAAATATCAATATTGAAAATCTTCATCAATAATGAATAATATGAATAACAATGAATAATATCAACAGAGAAATATACATATGCATTATAATAGGCTTCAATTTAGAGAAATCTTTGTCTTAGAGATGAAAAATAAAATATGCAATATGATAAGGATAAGACACTGTTTATAAAGGTGGACTGCAACATCAACACCGTTGCTGAAAAACGAAATAAGTCTTCAGCTAAACAAAGAACTAAAGAAGTTTATTTTAGTAAATTTATCTGAATTTTTATGGTCAATGAATTTTAAAAGTCCTGTATAATGGGGAAAAGGCGATCACACACTAGGCTCAAGTTTATTGCCGTGTCTATTGAGTGTTTGCCTTTTTCCGTATACGATGATTCATATATTTTTGAATGAAAAAGGCTCCAGGAAGCCTCTTTGGAGAGGAGATATTCACTAGGGGTATGATGGTCTGTACATAGTTAGAGAAGGGGTTGAACTGAATAAGGTATGTGGCAGATTTCTATGCACCTTTCCATGTTGGAAGGATTATTAAATTGTACATAATGTACAGCTCCAATCTATTTATTATAGTATTTATTTATTACTGGTAAATTATTTACTATATTCGATACCTCAGAATTGTATAAACCAAAATATAAAATAGAACAGTAGTTATAACTTCGAAGATGTACGGTAAGCTTCTATAATAGAATTTACAAATTTAAATTTGTGGAACATTTTTCAAAACACATTATGAGCGAAAATTGGAGTTATGGAAAAACATTTATAACTGTCTGGATAGCCATGTTAAATTTGAACCTCAAATTGTGTGCGTTATTAGTTGCTTGACATTCAAAAGAATGATTTAACAAAAATACTTTTTACTATATATGCACATGAATATTCGAAAACCATTAAATATCAACATTTTTTAATGTAACAAATCGAAAACTTATTTCTGTAGAATAAACATTATTAACATACCTAATTGAATGTAACAAACAATTTATAAAAAAATAGTTTCGCAAATTAAAGACAATCGCAATATTTCTACAGATAACGAATAGAGCGTTGTTTATACGTTCTATAATTTCAACGTTTTATAGAAAACATAAAACCTTTTATTGAATTTTCATGGGATTCAGAATCTATAGATAGAAGCGCACAGAGTATTGATAGTCTTATTGGAAACCATTCCAAAATGGCTTCCCAAATTCTACGTAAAAGGGTGTTCTACACGTTACATGTTTACGAAAAAGCTTCAATCAACCATTCATCACAGACCTTTTATAACTACATTCACAAATCACTACAATATCGTAGAGTTTAAAACAAAAACACTTGTATACATGATACATCAAAAAGTAAGTCTCGAATCTTACAAGTTCAACTTGTTAACAGAAAATAAATTAGAAACTATTTTGTTCTACAATTTATTCAAAATAGAAAATGGAATGCAGTTGATGCATGTCTGATGTGCGGTATTGGCAGAGATGAAGATTGAAGAGGTATCCTTGAGTTGAGATGAATTACAACTAGAGCACACTTTGTACACTGCACAGCAACAGATGGTAGTTCAGTCTCCTTCGAGGAACTCTCGCTCGAGAGCGGCACCCATCATGTTCCAGTCTCCATCACTGATGTCATCCATGGGTTCTTCGCTGCCCACACTGGCGCCACTGTCCTCTCCAAGGTCGACATCGCTCGAAATGTCTTCGCCTCTCCTGAACCTCGTGTTCAGTGACTCCTCTTCTTCGATCTGCGGCGCATCAGGTTTCAACCGCTTCTTGCTCCAGCCCCTGATGTTTTCCCCTGGAACACAATCAATAATTAAAGCAACAGTAATAGATCTGTGTAAAGCTGTGAAATCTGTGTGAGGCACAATTTGGTCACTATTAGAGAAATGAAATATTTAAATCTTTTTTTTCTCTGATGATGACTACTGAAGTTATCGTGACATCCTAGCCTTCCTTCAAAGACTTCCTGGAATATGTTGAAAATTCATTTTTGGAATATGATTGGTTGAAAGATAGGCTTCTTTGTGTTTGAGTACATGGTTACATAGCTCTAGCTAGAGCTTACACAACATTCATAGTAATAGAAAATAAGTTCACGAAAATCCAATTCAATTTGACCGCGGTAAAATTATGTAATCTTATGGAACAAATGCAACGAGAATCAATGAACCAATTGGGTGTCAATGCATTGAGATATTTTCACAGTGGTTAATGAAATTGGGTTTTTTGCAACTGGCCGACAATGTTTGAGTTATAATTAATACAAGCACGAGTAGCTAGCTTGTACCTTGTAGTATGAATGCCTTTTTGGATTAGTTTGTAATTATTATTCTTTTCTCCATAATTTTTTGATCATTATTAACATTTTCAGTTGGTTGGTCCGGATCTAGACTTCTGGTGAGAGCCTCCTGAAAATAGAACCACAAGAAATCGACGTCCCATATTCATCCAATGAGTTGTGAAATATCACAAATATTTGAAGAAACAAAGGGCGCCGGTTGCCTTGGCGGTGAACACCAGACCAAATATAACACCTTGAAATACCAAGCAAGGAATTTTTAATAATTCAAGTGACTTATACATCTATCCAAATTTACTAATAACATTATTTGAACTTTCTTCCAGAGGTCAATCTTTTCCCTTTCTGTGAGGGTCCATTATTTTTCAATTAATAGGTCTGCAAAACTTCCTTTGATAATACAGTAATTATGGTTTTCAATTGTACATAAAGATTTGTATTAGTTTATAAGAATGGTTTGTTCAATTGTAAAAGAAATAAGAAAATGGCAATAGATTTGATTTACCTGATAGAGAATCAGCTGAGCTAGAACTGGACTCGTACTGGTCAAAGGTGGCCTCGAACTTTTTCCGCTTGGCAGGCCGTTCCTCGCCTTCGCTCTCCGACTCGTTGCAGATGTCCTCGACCTCGGCGTCCATGTCAGCTATGTCCTCGGACGAGAACGACATGAGCGGGTTGATGGTGTCCATGAAGCGGCCACTGGGCGTTCTCTGTCGCTGCGCGGGGTGGCCGTGCGTGGGGCTGACACAGTGTGGCGGAGGGTGTCTCGAGCTGGTCTTCTCACAGCTAACGGGAAAAAGCAGCTCCTCGACCCTTTCCCATCGCTCAGCACACGACCATAGCCAATCGGGAGTGACCACTTTGATGTGCTTCATCTTCTTAGCCGCGTTCACTTTGGCTGTACCCGTTCTCACCGCTATTAAATGTGTGGTCTCTTTGTCCAGCTCTTTCGTCACTTCGGCGCCTAAACTCTTCGCAATGTAATACGCCTTGCTCTGCTCGAGAGCGGCCTGAGTGGGCACCAGTCCACTGAAAACCAACCTTGTTCCTGCCAAAACCTTCTCCTTCAACGTTGGTACAATCTGCTTCAGATCGGCATCTTTCTTTGAATCATACGTGCTGTAAAATTCTGCATGAACCTTTTTCAGAATATCTTCCAAGTAGAGAAGATAATCGTCGCTTTCTTCAACTTCCAATAAGTTATCTTCCTCAGTTATTTTTAACCTCTCTTCTGAACAGGTTACATCTGGACCGTTTTTTAATTCTTTGGATTCTTTTTTATCAACCGGTTCTACTTTCTGAGCATCCTTACTACTATCAAGGGCTTTGCTTTCTTTGGATTCGACACTTTTCTCCACTGCTTCAATGCTATCAGAATTTCCGACTTGTTTGAGATCATTGCTTTTCCCAACAGGCTCCACTGTAGCGGCATCTTCGGTACTATCAGCTTCACCAATATTTTTTGAACTAGCATCAATTACTGGGGTTCCCACCGTATCACTTTTTTCTTCGCTTGCTTCAGAGGAAGCTAATTCGTTCTTCTCAATGACAGAACTTTTAGCCTTTGAATCCTCTTCAACGGTTTTGGCATCAATAGTATTTTCATTGACAGTTTTGGCATCAGCAGAATCATTTGTACTCTTTTCAATTTCATTACTTTTCATTTGTTCTTCAGTGGGTTCAACTTTCTCATTTTCATCAATTGAACTATTAGGAATAATACTGGGCGTATCTGTGGTGGGATCTTCGACATCATCAGATTCTAATCCTGGCTTGGCAAGAGGAGTTGTGGTTGATTTTGTACTAATTGAACTCTTTTCATTGGTTTCTAACTCAGATTCGCTGATAGTGTTGTCTTCAGACTTTATTTCACCTTCTTCCAATTCACTATCATTGACTTCTTTCTTCTTTTTCTCATTCAAGCCATTTTTGGACTTGAATTTTCCTGCTTTCGATTTCACTTTGGTTCCTAGAACAAGAAATACACATGATAAAATTAAATTTCCAACTTTAACGATTTCACCAATTGAAGCTTGAAGAAGAAGATTTCACTGATAAATTCAATTAAAGGACACGCAGTAGATTAAATTGAGTGATAATATAATCAAATTAGATGGGTGACCAACACAAGACACAAAAAATTGTGCAATATAAGGCGAGGTGGGACCTACCCGTAAGGGTCTCCCCACCAATAAAAGCCATACGATAAAAAAAATAGAATTAAATTGTAAAACGTTGGTTACATTGTTGATTTATCAAAAGCAGAGTATTTTAAATCAGCATTGGCCGTGGATTTATTCATACCTGAGCCTGCTTACTTATAAGTACAGTACTTACAATGCAGGACTTATACTGCCTGTATGAAGCTTGCAATGTGAGTAAATTTTACTGACAATTCTTTTGTATTGCAAGGTATAAGAAGCAGAAACAGTTTGGTTTTGACGCAAAACAAGGTCGGACTCCCCAAGGACCTGTCTCTAAAACGAGTCAGACGTTGATACAAAGAATCATAATTAAATTCAGTCTTATCACGTTACAAGTAATATAGTCATAGCGCGATGAGAACAAAGTTGGATGGTGAGTGGCTTGAAGGCAGAAATATCACTATGCATGCGCGACTCTGAAAATGTTATGATAAAATCAGTTTGTCCAACATTGCGTAGCAATGTTATATCTCTATCAACTCTCGGCCAACTTCATTCTCAACGCCGATGACTATTTTAAAAAATAACCTTACAAAGCTTTACAGCAAATGTATGGTATTGGAGCAATCATGTAATAAAAATTGCAGAAATTAAATAATTGCCAAATAGAATTTATAAATCGATCTGTGAAATTGAGAATTACCTTCTGCAAAGTGTGTGAAATCGATGCCTTCTTTTTCATCATTCTCGCATTTCGAGAGTCCTGGAGGAGCATGAATATCACCGGTATGACTAAAAAAATGGTATGGCTTGACATGGATCAAGTTTGGCGCAAAATTCCACACATCTTCTCTGTCATCGATTATACACACCATATTATCACCGCAAGGAAAGAGAGCCCTGTAATCGTGTATGACATTCTAGTGAAACTTTCATAAACAGTAAATAATTTAATAGGAGAAAATACAAACTGAAATATCTTGAGTTGTAGAAACTACTACAAAACTTAGTTCTAGCATACCCAAGTTAAGATTGGGAATACCAAGTTGAGAATATAACTGGAGAACAGAGGTCAATATGAGGATTTGGTGTAGATCACTACAATCTACAATTAAATTCACTGTATTGATTAAGTGTTGAACATTTCAAAAATATTTTGTTCTTGTATTGCAACAATCTATTGTTGTGAATTTTAGTGAAGATTCATCGACATGGATGCATCAAAATTAAATCTACTGTTCCTTATAAAATTATCCACAATAAAGGTCAGTATGTCAGTAAGATGCTATTAATTGTTTCTACATGACACTTCTTCTATTCACTTAATAAGTTTTGCCCTTAAAAATATCTCTATAAAACTATCAGCTTCATATTCAAAAATGTGTATTCATTTTTCATTGTAAGTGATGGTATGTAAGTATGGTAACAATAAAAAATGGACAAAAATTAAAACTTACTTGAGATTTGCCATCTTCGAATTTGGATTAAAGCATTCGTCTCTGGACAATATTCTATGGGAGAAAAATTTCCCATCCGGATCCAAGAATCTAGCAATCATGTGTGCGTAATTTCGAGCACCGAAAGTGCAGATGTGAAGTTCATAGAATTCGCTCATGGCCAAAAGGAATTGATTCGTTCTCGGACGAAATCGCGTGTGGTACCACGGCGATTTCGGGCCATACAATTGAAAATGATAAACATCCTGTAATCGAAACAAAAAGTCAGGTTATATAACATTAAAATATTATTGAAATAATCTTATCTTTATTACAGTGGAAATAGAATTTTATCTATTTATTCGGCAACGTAAAATTTATACTTAGTGGATGGTCCAACAGGCTTACACCCATTTCCACCTTATTAAAACAGTTCAAATATAGGTCAAGAGAAATTTTACACAAAGAAAACAATTTTCAAATCAAACACTAGATAAATTTTGAATATTTAGGAAGATAATATAAGGGCCGGTTCATGAGTTCGGGATTTAGCCGAAATTATGAGTCCTAGACTAAAACGGGTAGCTACCGTAGCATCGACAAACGTCTCGACAGGTTAGTGGGTTAGCAGCATAGAGAGCCCTTAATACATAGTGTCTAGGCTAACGTTTGTCGATGCTATGGTGGCCACCCGTTTTAGTCTAGGACTTGGCTAAATCCCGAGCTCATGAACCGGCCCTAAAAGTTCAAAACCAAGAAAAGCCAAAACATCAATAATCTAAATTCTTCAAAAATTTAAATTCCAGATTGAAAATTTCTAACTAGAGACACATTCTCTTTATCATCGGAAGAAATTAATTATTCAAATATTTGGGTTTCTCAGCCCTAAATGAACCTTGGGTGCAAGTTTGAGTTACTGACTACAATTCCTACTCCTGAAAAATTTCTATTTCACCAGTGTTTTAACCCAAGTTTGTTTAGTGTAGGCTATAGTTAATTTACCTTGAGATTATTTGGAATGTTATCGTTTGTGGTATGGATTAGCGTTTGATCCAAGTCAACAAGAAGAACTAGTTTTCTATCTTTCAGTAAACGTTCTTCGTCAGCTTTGCCGATTATTTGTGCTTGCTGTTGGGACAAAAAGTAAATTCAAAGTTAGATCAAAATTTATGGTAAAATTTAATCCATGTGACAATATATACTTATGATGATAATAACTACAGTGAATTATTAGTGTAGTTAAAATTCAACATAATTTTGCTATTTATATTCGATCAATTCAAATAGTATACCTTCTTGTGTACCTTAGTATATGTATACCTAGTATACCTTAGTGTACCTTCCTATATCTAATAATACAAATCCTTAATAATTGATTTACTGTGTTGACATTATTTTTCTACTGATGAAATTCCACAACTTCAAAAACGTTCATGAGGAAAATAACTTGACTTACACCATAGCCTTCCTCAGTCTGAAGAAGTTCAACACCGGGACGAAACAATCGTCACTATGATGTAGGTCAAGTTATTTTATACTTTTTCAAGTCAGTAGCATTAATTTTTATCTTCTACTTCGTAACATAAAGGAATGCATTAGTAACAAATAGTAGATGCAATATAAATGATGTAATTCAACATAATAGAAAAGTGATGGTAAGCCTTAGAAAAATGAAACCAAAAGGAGCTCTTGCAAAAAATACATCATCAAGAGACTTTACTTGAGTACAAAGTTCAGTTTGTCATTCTAATGTCTATGAGATGTAATGAATATGGACGCCTTATACCAATATTATTTGTAATAAAATGGACTACCAGCGCTCCAAGAAAAATTAAAAAAGTTATCAAACTTCAAGAAATAATTTAAAAAATAACGAAATTCACTACTTAATAGTCAGCGATCAAGGAATTCAACCACTCTCGTGTTTTGAAGGACACATCAAGCCATGGCGTTAACAGACCCAATTGAAAAAAATAGTTGTTAAATTCATCTCCCGTCATTATCCCTCTGATTATGCTTCAACAATTAAAAATGATAGAATCAAATACTGACAGCTGTATTTTTTATATTAATAACAATTACACAGGATAATAATAATAATAATAATAATTGCAAATACAGTGAGTCATTAATGATTATCTTATTAATATTAATAAGTATAATATTAGCTCACTTTATGATGATACAAACAAATTCTATTGTCTATGGTACGGTACTGTATATGGGAATTTAATTGATGCACATATGAGCTAGTTCGGTACCCACAAGTGTTTTGGCCTGTTTGTGGAATTACAAAGAAGACAGGAAGAACGGAAATCAAACCAGCAACCAACAGAATGACAGTCTTAGCAGCTAAAATTTAGAAGCTCTATTCAACAACATTACAACTGGTCTTGAATGAGCTGTACCTGTATTCTAGAACTTTACTAACCTCTTCGCTGATTTTGAGATCGGGAATACAATGAACCATGGGCACAGAAGCGCACTGCGCCGACTGTTCTTCTTTCCTTAGATCGGTTCCACATTCTGCGCACAGATCATTCATCACAGTCGGATGAGAGCATCCTCGCTCCAGCTCCAGAACGGGACAACTGAAAATAAATAATTATATTCTCATAACATACAAACATAAATATGCTGTACATCGCAAAAAATTAATTACATTCAAAATAGAATTTCAGTCTTTAAGTTACATAAACTTCTGTAGAATGTTTAATAGGAAATCATGATAATTTTCTAGCATGTTCAGACTGAAACATGGCGGAGGGAAGTATCCAAGCCCTCCTTCAAAACCTCCCTGCGTATTGGTTGTACTAGTAGTTAAAGGTATGATAGAGCCAAGAATGAAGGGACACTAAAAGACTCCATCGACAAAAAAAGTGGATGTTCATAAACTAACCTACTCTAACTCTGTGTCCCAGCGCTTGGCATTGGCATAAATAATTTTTTATGTTTTCGGATACCTACCACGACTAGTAAAAGGCAACCCTTGATGGTCTTGATGTTGAATCGGGAAAATTCAGCCTTAGTCAAACACCGAACATGTTATACTAGTTACTGAACAGACATGATTCATTAATCATTTGTTAGTCTTGGAGCACATCTAAGAGTGATTTTCTCTGTTAGGCCTACATAATTCTTCAGAAATTTATGTTATTCAAAAGACATTCAATTCATTTTATTGAACAGTAAATAATAATGATCACAAGTATGTCATGATGCAAGTACTGTATGTTTTGTGTGACATGAAAACAGATAACCTTTCACTCAAACTTATAAACAATACTATATTATTATTGAACACCCAATAATAAATATATCAATAGCTCCACACCATTTCCTAATTAAGGTTTACAAAAAAATTGACTTATAATTACGCCTAAACTAAAATAATAAGCAAGCAGAACTGTTTCAAAACAGTAGTCATGAACATGGTTACAGGTTCTCAGGAATTTGAACTCACGCGCCAAAAGCAAAGAAAATGGATACTTACCCACCAACGACAAGTTCCCCCTCCTTAACCAAGAGTTTACGAACAGTTCCAACTTCTGTAGCCTTTAATTTCTTGAGTTCTTCTTCAACACCATTTGTACTTACATCGTACAGAAGTATTACTCGCCCTTCGTACACAATAGTTCCTTCTTCGACCTTCCATTTAATAATTTTCGCCGATTTTCCTGCGGGAAGACGAATCAACACTTCTTTTGCGCCCATATTGACCGGGATTCCCGTCTAAACTCAACTGCAACAGAGCTCACCATTGGTCCAGAAAGAGCATATTTTTTCATCGGCCAATCAGGAAGGCTGTTATGGAATTGAGCTCAACGTGAATTGATTTTTCGGTGTGCTGTTGAATTCCAACTAACCATCAAAAATATAGCAGGATCCTTTCAACTTGTCAGAAATCAGCTGTTTCAAAGAGCAATATCATAATACTTAACCTACAAATGCTGAATCTCGCAGATTATTGAAAAGGTCTTCCAAAAATTTATTCTTTGAAAGGTATTCTTTAAAAAGGTATTCTAAAGACTTTAAAGGTCTTCAAGACTTTTAAGCCTTTTAATTATTGAGTCGAAATCACTGTTTAATTATTACCGAACAGCTGATTTCTGACAAGTTAAATAGATCGTGCTATAAATGGCGGTTGAAATCCTGGATCCTGGATGTTAAGGTTAATTTCTTCTTTCTTAGTTGATTTTACATTTATGTTGGTTTTATTTGTTTATTTTGATAGGCATACCCTTTAACAATAGATATTTTATCATGGCAGCTCCAGATATGTCAAATACTTTTAATTAATTTCAATAATTGTTTTGCATAATGATGTTTTGTTTTGGTTTTTATACGTTATTTTTGTATTCAAAAACGCATTTGTAAATAAATGACAACTCTTGAGGTGGAATCTCTATAATTTACCACTGGTCATAGGTAACTTTTAGTAGGCCTAGTCGATGTCAATAAGAATTATTCATTAATTAACTTACTTTATAAGATACTCTACTCTTCTTCTGTATCAAATTGTCGTTCATTGCAAATTAAAGCAAGGCGCACTGAGTGATCAGTAGGCTTACCGCCTACTTTCTTTGAATGGCTGTCCATGTCAAGTATTTTTTTATTATTATTTTTATTCTAGGATACCCATGGGCGGATTTGAGGGGGGGGATCGTTGGGGGCTAAGCCCTCCAAATTATTGTAGCAAAAATTTTTTTTCAGAAGCCCCCAGGAAATTTAATATACTCTTACTCCGCCCATGGCTAACTTACCTAGGTTGGTACGGTACTTATTTCAGTTTTAGTCAGCATATTTGTTTTACATGATAATTCTGACTTTGCACCAAACGGAAACCCAAGTTATCACTGGCACTGGTTCATTAATATCAGTAGCTTATTTTCTACAGTTGCCAATAGAGTGTTGATCATCTACACTACCCTCGTTGAAAGAACATTGTAAAATAGTCAACATTACCTATTTGACCTTTGGCGGACGGGCCCCGATTGTCCCAAGACAGAATCCACAAAGATGCAAGATTCAACCACAAAGATTCAATCCATGACCGGCAGTCGCCTGATTATTTCGTCAAAATATTGAAACCAAGTTAGTCGTTAGGGAAAAGCTTAGAACCGGTAACATAATTCCCAGTCATTGGGATTCAGTATCTGAATCTTTGGCCATACATAAATGTCCAGGCCTATCCCTTTCTCAGGTTTTATATTAGGTTGAATTATTTTTTTTATGCAATCATTGTTGTGTTAGGCCTATAAGGCAGGTTTATAATGATAATTAAAATTATGAAAATTACAAGCATTTCGGCCACAGAGATTTTTATTAATTCTGCAGATTGAGTTCCAGAGTTTTAATAATTTATCATTAGCCTACGCCTTTTGATTTTCACAGTCTGTAATTGTGTCCGAATACATTCTGTTTTCTGTACTGGTCTATTTTAAAAGCCTTTGTCTTTGTCACTATCTTCTCTATCGACATTCTTGCTCATAGAAGTCTGCATATTTTATGTTTGATATGGAGAATTTGTTCTAAAATATTTCTCAAATTTATGGTTTCAGATTTTAATATCTTAATAATAAGAATAACTTTTTTATTTGCAGTTGCCGCTTTTTAATGAAACATATCAGAAGTCAAAATGGAAGTCGACCCATCACCAGCTTGTTTCAATGATGATTTCATTCTTGATCTGTCGAAAAGGGAAAATCGAGAAGAAACCAAAGACTGTGAATGTAAGTTGGTACTGTTATTGAGCGGAGCGAGACGAAGTCGAGTGAAGCTTGAACTTATAATGCTATGGTAATGGACTAATCCATGTTTAGGATTGATTACTTCGCACATTGTTGGAAGTTGTGAGAAGCTTGTTTCCTTTCAAGCTGATTCCACGTTTTGTACTACTTTGAATAATTATTATGGGAGTATTTTAAAGAACGTCTCCATGCTCACATGTTATTCAGGAATTTAATCCCGCGATTTAATAGACCTGAAAGACACAGTTTCAGAAGATGTGAATTTTGATTGATCAAGACACAAGATTGTTGACCTGTGTTTTTAATGATATTATAGACGAGTAGCTGCCAAACACTAGCGCTCAAGTGAGAGACAGAGGAACAACTTGTCGGGATTGAAGATGGGTTAACATTGAATCAAATGTAAAAATGTCTGTTTTCAAACCCATCGTATTTGATAAATATTCAGCCAAAATATTCCAGTAACTTATAAAATCAAAGCTAGGATGTTTAAGAACACTTCAGTTGCATTTTTAAGAGAGAAAAAACAAAGATAATTTTAATTTGACCCTCTTTCCAAAAGCATTCCTTTCCAAAAAAGAGTAAGATAGGTACTGATATAAAATATAACATTGAACGTGAATAGATGAAATATAGCAAATATAAGATGTAAATATAATATTGTGATTGAATTAAATATTATTTTTGTAAAATAGTTGATGTCTCTGGAATAATAATGTCTTTTTACTCCTGACATTGATTGTTGCACATATAATATTGAACGTAAATAGACGAAGTATGGAAAATATAAGATATAAATATAATGTTGTGATTGAATTAAATATTATTTGTGTAAAATAATTTATCTCTCTGGAATAATAATGTTTATTATACAAACCATACTGATGGTTACACATAGCGGGAAGTTCAAACTTCAAAAACCTAACCTAGCAAGAAGAGTCTAGCAACAAGATGACGAAAAGTCTGATAAAAATACTTCAATCCAACTGATACATTCCTTAAAACACCTTGAAACCACTAAATAATAGATAGCAATAACGTATTGATGATACATTAATGATTTAATTGAATTCTATCCTAAAATCGTGTTTTGTTCCTATCTCACAATGTTAAAATCCCGACAAGTTGTTCACTCTCTCTCACCTAGAGCGCGCTGATCAGGTCTAGGAGCTACTCCTCTATAGCCAGGAAATTAAATCAGCTATTTAGGAAACATGTTTCTCACAACATCTGTGCGCAAGCAGTATGCGCTCTATTACAAACAAGCTGTCCCGGCGAACTTCGTATCGCACTCTTCCCCCCCATCAAATTTAATGTCCCCCCTTCATGCCACCCCTCAAAAAATGTCATCCCCCAAATGACCCCCGTTCACATGACCCCACATATCCCTCTTCATGTCAACCCCCTCTTTCCCATCAAATGTCACTCCCCTCTTCCCTCCAATTTTTTTTTTTTTTATTTTTCAATTATTTCTTCTATTTTGTAATTTTTTTCAAATTTATTTATTTCTTTTTAATTTCTTCTATTTTTTTTCATTTATTTATTTCTTTTAAATAAAAAAAAAAATTAATTTATAAAATTAAGTTCTTCAATCTTATTATTTGAAACAATAAAACATGTATGATACGAACGATAACTCATTCTTAATTTAAATGATTCTTACTTACTTACTTACTGCTGGGGCGTCACAAATCTCAGTCGATTCTTTGCCTCGTAGATGAGCCTCCTCCATTCTTCTCTGTCCTCTGCCATTCCAATTGTTCCTCCGCACCGGACAACATCTCTCCCAACTTGGTCAAGCCACCTTAATTTAGGCCTTCCTAATGGTCGCCTTCCTGCAGGTACGGCCTTGCACACCTCCTTCAGCCTTGTTCCCTCCTCTCTACGAAGTACATGACCTAACCAGCTAATTCTTTTGGCTTTTATGAGGGCTATTATATCTGGCTCTTGGTATAGGGCACGTAATTCCCTGTTTTTTCTTATGCGCCAAACTCCATCTTCACATACTGGGCCAAAGATTTTCCGCAGAACCTTTCTCTCAAAATTACTAATCGTCCTTCATTTCTTTTGGAGAGGACCCATGTCTCACTGCCATACAATAACACCGGCTGTATGATGGTCTTGTATAATCTTAACTTTGTACATCTTGATAGCAGTTTGGATGATAGAATTTTTGTACAGGCTCCTAAGCTCTTATTGGCATTCGCTAGTTTACATTGTATCTCCAAGTCTTCACAATTTGAACTATTTACCGTAACTCCTAAATATTTGAAGCTGTCTACACAATTTATTGAATAATCGGCAATGTTGAAATTTACGTTTGTATTTTGAGTGTTTCGGCCAAAGTGAATAATTTTAGTTTTATCTTCATTTAATTCTAATCCTACTTTCTTACATTCTTTTATTAGATTTTCAGCTAACAGGCAGAGGCTTTCAGAATTTTCTGCTAGGATCACTACATCATCAGCAAATGCCATTATGTTTAGGTCTACTCCCAGTTTAATACCTCTTTGGAGGTTCTTTGTTTTTTGTAAGGCTTCCTCTACAGCTATATTAAAGAGAGTGGGGGAAATTCCATCTCCTTGCCTTACTCCCGTGTTTATAAGGAAACTGTCAGATATTTCTCCGTCTATTTTCACTTTAGCTTTGGACTCGTTTATGCATAGTTTTGTTAATCTTATCAACTTTTCTGGTACGCCATGTTTTTCCATGTTCTTGAATAATGATTTCCTGTCTATGCTGTCATATGCTTTCTTAAAATCTATAAATATTCCAAAAAAACTCTTATTAAATTCCCAGTATTTTGAAATTCCCTGTTTAAGCAAAAAAATTTGGTCGATGGTTGATCTGCCTTTCATAAATCCTGTTTGTTGCTCTTCAATTATGGCTTCTGTGTATGGATTTAGCCTTGATAATAAAATTTTTGAAAATATTTTATAAACTGTGTTTAGAAGGGATATACCTCTGTAGTTGGAGCACACTTGTTTATCACCTTTTTTATGAAGGGGAATTATCACTGCTTCAGTCCACTCTTCTGGTATGGTTTCTTTTTCCCATATATTCAACATTAGACTGTGGATTTCCCTTACAAGAACTTTTCCACCATTTTTGATTGTCTCAGTTGTGATTTCATCTTCTCCAGGAGCCTTATTGTTTTTTTGTTGATTTATGGCTTCTTCTACCTCCTTTTCAGTAGGTGGCATAACAAGGGGCTGTACATTGTGGTAACTTAAGTTGTCTTCCCTATCACCATTTGCTAGAATATCACAGTTTAACAGTTCTCTAAAATATTCTCTCCATATTCTAATTCCTGATTCTTTGTCCATCACTAGGTTGCCATCTTTGTCTTTGACTCCATAATTCCTTGCTGAGTATCCGGTTTTGAAAAAACGAATTGTCCTGTAAAAATCTCTGGTATTATTTGTCGTTCTATCATTCTCTGCTTTCGTCAGCTTTCCGTTTAAGAATTCTCTTTTGCACCTTCTGAGCAATAGTTTTGTATTTCTGTTGATTTCACAGTATTCTGTTCTAATTTGTTCTGACTTTCTCTGTTCTGTTTCATTTGCCGGTACTGCTTTCTTATTTGCCAACCACTTAAGTTTAGTTTCTTTTCTTTTGACCACCATAGCCTGGCATTCGTCTGTAAACCATGGGTTCTTTCTTTTCTTTGGTTTTTGACCACATACTTCCTTTACTGTACTTTTAATAGCAGTTTGAATTCTCTTCCATTGCTTATTGACTAGAGTAGGGTCTGCTTCTGGTAACTCTAAGACTTCATTTCCTAATACTTCAAACCTATTACTAAGCTTAATTTTAAACTCCTCTTGTACTGCTGGTATCTTCATTTTCTCAGTATCTAACTTTTCTATCCTAGCCGCTTTCTTCTTCTTCAATTCTATTCTTTGCTTTACACTAATAAGCACCAGGTAATGGTCTGTTCCAAATTCTGCTCCTCTTACTGTTCGTACATTTGTAATGCTGCTAGAATGTCTACTGTCAATTAGTACATGATCTATTTGATTAGCAGTTTTCCCATCTGGAGATGTCCAGGTCGCTTTATGAATTTGTTTTCTGGGAAACATTGTGCTGCAAATTTTCATGTCTGTTGAACTGGCTAATGTCAGAAGTCTCAGCCCATTGTCATTTGTTGATTCGTGTAAGCTCTCCTTTCCTGCTACTTCTCTCAGCATCTCTTCCCTTCCTACTTTAGCATTTGCGTCACCTATCACTAGTTTCACATCGTATTGTGGTAATTTGTTTATTTCGTCTTCTAAAGCTCCATAAAAAATGTCTTTATCTTCATCTTCTGTTTCTTCTGTTGGAGCATAGATACTTAATATCGATAGATTCTTAAATTTCCCTCTTATTCTAATATTGCACAGTCGTTCATTTATTGGCGTGAAACCTATCACAGATTCAGCTATAGATTTCTTAACAGCACACCCTACTCCTCCATAGTACCGACCATCATCTGTGCCACTATAATATATCACATAATCTTTGGTATTGATTTTCCCTGCATATGGCCATCTAGTTTCTTGTAATGCTACTATGTCTAATTTATACCTACTTAATTCGTCTGCTAGTAAATCACTTCCCCCTGGGATTGCTAGCGTTCTAATATTCCATGTTCCGATTCTCAAGTCTTTTGGTCTGATCCTATTATTTGTCCTTTGTTCCAGTCCGTCCGAGGCATTTAATCTACGTTTCGTAACAATATAGTTTTTTATAGAGTGGGTTGTTAGCCCAACGTCCAACCCCCAACCTGGAGGACCAGGGGGTTTTTCTTCAGAGCTCCCTACTCCTAGGTGAACTGCTTTCTCTACAGCTTGCAGAGTTTCACCTACTCTGGATTTGGTTCGGGTTGTCTCCCTAGGCTCTTCCGTCCTCTCCGCCGTTGGGAATCTCTTCCTCCTCCGCCTTCAAGGTCGTTGGCCGGTCGTTGGTCGTTGGTCGTTGGCCGTTAAATGATTCTAGCGTAAAAAATAATTAGAGTAGAAAACCTAGTACAAAAAGAAATGGATCGGAGCGGGAATTGAACCGCGGACCTCATGTTTACGACGCAGACGCTCTATGCACTGCGCCACGGAAGCTTAGGATCTGCGAGCAGATTTTCCGATCTCAAATACACGATCATCTTCCCGTAGCCGCTTGGCCGGCAAGTTTGAACATACGTCTGTGATATGTTTGATAGGTTAGGTCATTAATTTACTAATTATTTATTAATTACAAAGGGATTTTCTTATATTTTAATACATATTATGTTAACCAGTGCTGTAACAATCCAAACTAATCCAAAATCATCTAAATCGGTTCAGCCGTTCTCGAGTTATAAGCGAGCGTACAGACATCAACTCTCTTTTATTAATATAGAAGAAGATGAAATGGTAAATCTCATTCAAATGCATGACATGTCCTATGTTACCCCACCGCCAACCAAAGACATGCACTAGCCATTTCAAAAACATCCGTTTCCCGTAAGTGACCCTGTTTTATTAGCTACGTTAACGTCATGACACTGTAACTTGTAAGCACAAAGATCAATTGATTCAGACTTGATACAAAATCTATATTAATAAAAGAGAGTTGATGTCTGTACGCTCGCTTATAACTCGAGAACGGCTGAACCGATTTAGATGATTTTGGATTCGTTTGGATTGTTACAGCACTGGTTAACATAATATGTATTAAAATATAAGAAAATACCTTTATAATTAATAAATAATAAGTAAATTAATGACCTAACCTATCAAACATAACATCCATTCTGATCCAGTCCAAACAATAATGCTCCTATAAAATCGCTGTGTAGTTGAAGATGCTACAATATAGGTTTTCCAAAAAATTACCTCGGTGGTCTGTTGGATAGCGACTCTGCCTTCCACGCAGAATTCTTGGGTTCGAATCCGAGACGGGAGAAATTTTTTTGACAACTTTCAGCATTGATTAATATTTATCCACTCGCTTTAAAAAGTAGAATATTGCAGATTTCTTTTAATTTCCATCAATAAAGCGAGTGGATATAGATATTTTTACTTCGTGACATTTTTTTCGTGGGGAGGGGGGGTTAATATGAGGGGGGGACATTTGGGGGGGAGAGGGGGGGAAATTTGGTGGGTAAGAGGGTTGACATGAAGGGGTATTTGTGTGGGGAAGGAAGGGGCATTTGGGGATGACATTTTGGGGTGGCATGAAGGAGGGACATTTGTGGGGAGAAGAGGGGGGACGAAGTTCGCCGGGACAGCTTGTAAAATTTAAATTCTACTCCACCAATGGCTAGGACCAGTGTCTGTTCAATTATTTTATGCTCTATGCCAGAGAGAAATATTAATTTTTGTTGTTAATTTGTTGGACTTTATGATTTCACCGAATAGTACTTATTAGGTACTTGCGATATTAAAGTAAATTATTCTATTACATTCTAAATATCTTGGTTTTTTTCCGCAGGTCTAACTGATAAAGCATGGACTATAAATTCATGTACTCCTCTCAATAACTTTTCATATGCTGATAATGATTTGAAATCGTATGGATCGGAGATTACTAAATTAATCAGGAAGGAGTGCCACATAAAGTCAGCTAAATGCGAATTTGAAGTCGTTCCTGAACTTGCTTTCACGAATAAAGACAACGCATCCGTAAAGGTGAACAGTCATACGATATTCATTAAATGAATTAGCTTTAAGTAGAAGAGTATTTCAAATAGAGCTCTTGCTGTTATCCATCTAACAAGAGAACTAAAAGTAGATTTGAATGTTCAGGAGTTTAGTAGGTACATGCTTAGTGGTTATAATGAGATTGATGGCGCTCGCAGTGTACCTACAGTTTCTTTGTTGGTTCTAAAACACCGGGAACTGATTTTTAGCTGATTCTTGTAAGTAAGCAATACTAACCACTAAGCCATCAAGAGTACAAATTTTGTGTAAGTTACGTGTTCTGTCTAAAAAATTTAAAAGCTAGAAAAGTACATTCAAGCATAACCTAACCACAAGTTAAAAATGGAATGAAAATTTATTTTTGAGCCAGTCTGTAACATTTTTGTTCGACAAAATAGTGACGCATTTTGATGCTGGAATTATTTTGTTCAATTACTCATTAGTGAACACTTTTTATTTCAACTGTATTTCATCCATTTATTCAGAGTCCATCAGTATTTTCATTTTAAACATAATGTGTTAGATATTTTTTATAAAAATTACTTGATTATCTGAACCATTAACGATCTAAAATTCATTCAAAATTCTAAAACCATTCAACGAGTTTGGATGCTTGACGACATACAGTATTGAGTATATATGTACTTCAGACTGTACGAGTACATTTATTCACAATCCCTACGCAATAAACGCATACTCTGTAATGTTTATAGAAAATGATGTGTACATTGTAATTTTTTGATAAGAAAATGATTGTCAACTACTATTAACACATTATTACTAGCTTCAACCTTTGCTTGACATTGTATATTTTGGTTGCAGATAACGGTGTACTCAACAGTCAACGGGAGAAGAAAGAATTTATTCCTGGGTTACTTAGTGTCACGTGACTCAAGTGTGAAACCCAGTCACTTAACGAGGCTTCCGATATTTTTGTTCAATGGATCGTTGAAGGTGGCTCCGGTGGTGTGCGCTGCCATTCAATTTCTGTTCGGTGCCTCCATGTCCGAAGTCAAGTTCTCAGTGACCGAACTGTTTGCCTTCAGCCTCATCTATGTCTTGAAAGCCAACCACCAGGACGATGAGCAGGATTCCGATTTCACTCTCAAATACATATTGCCACAAAATTTTCCGGACAACACAAATATAGATTACTCAATAGATCCACAGAATCTCAAAGATTTATTCAAGAGGTAGGTATTTTTTGAAACATCAATAAATGATGAAAACACTTAACACTAAAATGTAGTCAAATATATTTGACTATATCTTAGTGTTTTCATTATATTAAGATATCACAACTTCTTTAATTGTGTCAGAAATCATTTATTTATTCAACTTCCAACGGTACACCATTTTACATAAGAGATAACATAACAATACATAATATAGATAAATTGAGATTGATAGCACTATATCACCATGCATTAAGATAACAAGAGTAAATAAATAGAGCAATAGCAATGACAATAAATAAGTAAAAGTAGTAAATATAACAAGACAAAAAAAGGTAAGTATAGCTATATCTAACCTGAACAACTACATACAATAAAGAAAAATAGACTAAGATAAGAGCAATACATAATATTGAAAATTAAATGAATAGAATTTTGTATTAATCGTATAAAATTAAATCTCCAATTTTTTATACTTACTTAACTTCACTAGTTTTATCAACTAATATTCGGGAACGTATGCTTTGATTTAGTTTCTGGTCCTGTAATTGAATTAAGGAACTAATAAATACCCTTTTTCCAGAATGAATGAGAGATCTCGAGATGAAACAAGCATCACGAGCAGTTTTTATAGCGATGTTTTACTGCATTCTTACAACAATTTCGAGATAAATCTCGACTTCCTCAATCTATCTACCGTCAGTATGGGAAGTAACTTCAGAATCGCAAGGAAAGGCAAGGTAAGTCTTGTAGTATTTGACAGTTGAAAATGAGGCAATATCAATCACTCTTCAAAAGCAATTCTCAAACTTTTAAATCGGTATTTACATATTTTTTTTTATCTAAAAACCAACTGAGTGCCCTTAAGAGACAAGTATTGATAACTGTATTGATAAAAAATTAATTACTCCTCAGTTGAGTGAAAAATTTGAACATTGAAATGTCTTTCTTTTTTAATAAATCTGGATGTTATCAAGCTATACCCTGTTCATCGAGAGTTGACAGAAAGGTTCCTCCTATCGTCACAGTCAGGCCAATTTACAACCGCTATTCTCTACTGCTATACTCTGTCATCTTCAGAGGCACACCTAAGGAATCTTTGTGTAAGGGATGACTTTGACCTGAAAACTGTCACTCTTCGGACGATAACCTTGCTCTGTATTGGCCGAGCGCTCTGTCCCGTTAGTTTTTAGGATGAGCCTTTCTGTCAAAGCTACTCGTAAATATAGTGTGGTGGTTCGGAACCCACCTAAAGCTTTAGGTCCATGCATCTCTCATCATCATCCTTCCCATTACCCACGCACAAGCCTAGAGCTTATAAGGGCATCATCCCCAGCAAAAAAAGAAAATGACTCAGGGGACGAGTCATAGATGATTTGAGCCACGTAGCTCTAGAATGTCTAGATATTGATGAAAATCATAGTATTGAAAGCCACAAAAGGAAAAACTGACAATTGTTGAATGGTTTTCTCTCTCAACGGTAAAGATGTCAATAATATTAATTTTCAGACTATCAGTTCTGCCTCGTCATTTGAATAATGTTAAATATTATAAATAAATAAATTAATTAATGTTCTATTAGTCTTGAATGGCAAAGGTATAAATAATAATAATATTTTATTTATAGAGTCCTGCAATACAGGAAAAAGGCGGATGCTCATTAGATGTAAAAAGTTACGTAGTAAACCGTGCTACTTATGTCTAATGTGTATTCGCCTTTTCAGGATTTATTATTTTTCTATGTAACAGGCCCCTTATCGTACAAGCTGCATTGCTGAAGCTGTAGTTAAAAATTATCACGAATACTTAGCTATAGCTATAGCCCTATAGCTATACAGTATATGCTATAGCATGTGTGTTCTCATTTTCTGTGAAACTATTTTCTGTAGTAATCAATATTTTCCTCTACTAATTTTGTCATTGCCATCCAGTTACAATATTTTTGCTTGACTTACCATTTTTCTTACAATACGTATTTTTGCAAACCATCTATAACTTAGTCCCGAATTAATATTAACTCAAGTTCGTTAAAAGTGTTTAATAAGTTTTATTAACCTTATTCCATTTTTTCAGATAAAATGCCGTAATTCTTCGGTTTTGAATACCATGCTGAAATATCTCACTCTGATCATCAATCAAGTTCATCAAGTATGAGGTCATCGTGGACTGGGTCCTACTTTGAAATCTGACGATTTTGAAGGTATCTCATCTGAAATGTAAATCAAAAACTTTACATCTGA
The DNA here is from genome assembly GCA_017141395.1 of Laodelphax striatellus. Classification (NCBI taxonomy): domain Eukaryota; kingdom Metazoa; phylum Arthropoda; class Insecta; order Hemiptera; family Delphacidae; genus Laodelphax; species Laodelphax striatellus. The sequence continues at coordinate 18,764,728 of CM029530.1, forward strand.
ATGTATATTTATGTGCCTTCTCATATGAATATTGCCTTATCCAAATGTGCCTTATCCAGATTTTGATTATTATTTTCTACCGTTAATTTTATAATTTGACAATCTCTTCATCGCATGAAATTACTCACTTGATGTTTGAATGGTTTCAAATTCTTGGTACTTCCCTTCTAGGGAGAACAATTCAAATGATTCATCAGAACATTTCTTCAATTCTTCCGAATTTTTGAATTACAACAGTATCTTCCTGCCCTTCGTTCCAAAGTTTATTATGGGCCAGGATAAAAAGTAATAAATTGCGTAACTAATTCAGTTTTCAATTTTATGTTCGATTTTTTCCGATTTTTAATAATTATATTTCGACAGGTTTTTAATTTTATTATTGAGATTAAGATAAACATCGTGGTACATTTTCGGAATCATTACTTATCTGTTATTCGTGTTAATGCTTAATTAACACTTGAACCATTGTTTTTTGATCAAAATAATTTATTGAAATTTCATTGATGATAAGCATACATGTATTATAGAATGGTCAGATTTGAACTCGGGACTCAGTATTTATCGATAAGTTTTTATTTTTGTATATTTTGCTTGCATTTAAATTTATTTTCTACTTCAAAAACTGTATGTGTATATACTACAAATAAATTAATATCTTTTACATACTTGTAAATTTTATTTGATACATACCAAACTATTCGTGAATCCTTAGAAATGAATTGTAAGCATGAGTTACTTGAAAATTGTCGTATATTTAACCATGATAATTGAATTCAGAATTCAAAAATATCATTGTAAAGAAGATTATTCTATTAATCCTTGAGTTACGTTGTGCGAGCCAGAAGCATCTGGTCTGGATTAATTGGAATTTTTTAACCAATCTGTTTAAATCCTGTACTTTTCCAGCGGGGTCAATGACCCAGGCGTGGGAGCTGCCCATTCATCAACACAATGAACTCTCTTTCACCACTATACCCGGCCTAACTGAAACCTTTCTCTTTAAATCTGGAACGCTCTATACGATAAGTTTTAGTGTTTGGACTTGACTTAAAATAACTAGAACAATAACTCATAAAATATCAAACGAACGTTTTGAGTCACGGACCGCCTTCACTCAGGTCACATCTCTTGTTTGAAGTAACATTTCATTCTTGAAGTTAACGGATGAGCAGTATGATTAAGGACTATTCACACATATCAGTGCAGTCTCCGTCCTTATTCTACTTGTTCTGCGCATGAGTCAATAATGACGGACCAATCACAGAGCGCTAGGCGGATTGACGCATGCGCAGAACAAGCGAAAATAAGACAGACCGAGACAGTACTAATGTGTGTGAAAAGTCCTTTACCATCTTCTTTGCACTTCATTCCCACTTCGTGCAGCTGATGTTCGCCGAGTGAAATTAAACAGTTTATCAATGAATACGGTAGCTTAAAATTCAAGTTGATCATCACAACCATTTCGAGGGCATACGCAGCGATTTTTCAGCAGAATGTGATGGCGTGAAGCACCCTGGAAATTTCCTTCATCTCAGATTGTGACGTACCAGAGTATTAAGGAAATCGCCTTTTTTCATTTTTGCAGAGAAAAATGTCTGTGTGTCAGGAAGGTTTCAGATATTGCCTTAATGGTCCGACTTCCATCCGTTTCTTAGTTTGCGCAAACTAAATTTGTCCTTATACTTTTGACTCGCACCATATAATTTGATGTTCATAACTATCTTGAGCTTATTGTTTTCTGATATTCACAAATTATTTTTTGCTCTCTATGAGAATTTTATAAATCTATGTTTTTTGCTATTTTTATACACGACGGAATACGATATTCTATATTCTTAAACCAATTTAAGCTAAAACAATAAAGTTACGATGACTCCGTTAAAGGACGAATGTAGATTACTAACAAATGTGATTTTCATAAAATTGAAAAGTACTGTAGACTATGCAGTTTGGATTTATTAAATGAGTGTACTCATTAGACACAATGGAACCTTTATTATACAAACACAAAATTTACAGATTGTTGATAAAGTTATACATTTTGATAGCTTACGTGAGAAACGTAGTTGACAAATACAGAGAAAAGATTTGCACTGTTCTCAGTGGCTCTATTGTATGGAGATATTGAAGGGAGCCCCACTAATCTTCATGATTTGGATATTAGGGCACCAATTCACTGTTATTCCAATTCCTTTCAGTGGCAAAGTAACTTATTAAAACATTGACTCTGTCTCTAGACATTTTGCTATCAGTATGTGAAAGCGTTGCTATATTACACAAGCCTTTAACTATAAAATAACTAAGTAACATTCGTAAGCTTATATGCGAATAATGCCACAAATTGGAGAAAAAATTACGAACTAAGATGGATTCTATGCTGGGATCAAAAACTATCAATCAAATTAAGAATTCTAACAATATCCACAAGATTTCATGAGAAAAACTTTTACTATTTTGCTAGTGCAAAGTAATTTCATGTAAGAATATAAATTTCAATCGAGTTGGAATACAGTATGTACAATAAATGTCATTCATTTCCAAGATTTCTGCTAAAGCCGACTCTAACATGGCAAGAGTTATAAATGAAGGTTTATCACTAGCCTACAGCCTTCAAACACAACATCTGAAGTCATAAGATTTTAGAAGAAACTGGCAGAGATATAGGCTATGCCGTTCTGTGAATGAACAATTGAAATTTGAATGTAGAATTGGAAAGCTTGGGGAAGCTATGAAAAAAGAAATAGAAATAATTGTTGGTGATTGTAATTTAGAACGTAAGCTTGGCGACCAGCTATTGAAATGATAAAATTTCAATTTAACTGAAATTTCAAAAAGTGTTTATGGTTCGATCGCTAACTTTAGTTTTTTTTAGTTAAGAATAAGAACTTAGTTTTTAAATGTTATTTTTTAATATTATTTTTCGGCTATGGTAATACCCACATAAGCTCTTAGCTTGAGCTTGGGTAAAGGGAAGGATGATGATGAGAGATGAGTGGACCTAAAGCTTTAGGTGGGTTCCGAACCACCGGGAAGTGATTTTGATTCTCAAGAATTAATTATATTCAGCGGGAAAGGTATGAAAAATATTTAGAGTAAAGAATAAAAATTAATTCCCACAAAACACACCATTAATACTATATTTTCCAGTAAAGAGCAATAATAATAATAACAGATAATGGGCCAGTTTCGACTGCCCAAGTGCAAAGTGAATTTCAAGTACAGGTATTTTGTTAGTTCAAATTGTTCCACAAAGCTATCACTTTTGACAAAGGGGTTAGTTCCATCATTCATTAATTTGTTTCTGAATATATCGATGTGAATTCGTAGCCTCGTGCCTACGAATTTTGTCAATCATAAGGTAATACACATTTCAGAAACAAACGGAAATCGAATATAAAATCCATGAATTTTACCAAGTTCTGAACTGTTGGTTCTCAATTAATACATCTGTATATATATTGCGAATATTAAGGAAATACATTGACAATAAAGAAAATCATAATAATATATTATTCCATTTGGTTGTATAAAGCAAGTGGTTTCCATTTCAATTAACATCAATTTTAGAGATGCAATGGGGGGGGGGTTGTTATATACATTATCAATAAATTGTAAAGTACCTCGGAATACACAATGAACGTACATGAAATTATTAGTTTCAGTTGGTTCTTGAGTTTTTCAAGGTTTCATGGAGACCAAAATTACATCCATAAAAAGTACAGACACAGATGACTATCCAAAGCTAGAAAGATATATACGACAATATAATCTTCAAACAGTTTATAGCTTATAAGAACACCCACATTCAATAATATATATAATATGCTTAATTGGTAGCGACCTTTAACCATTGTTGAATGAAAAAAGAATGTGGTCTATAAGAAAAATTCTAAGCTTGAGTAATACTTTCAGAATTCTTCAGTCTTTTCTCATCAATAGCGAATAATTACTGTGAATAAACTGATATATTCCACGAATCCCAAGAGAAATTCAAGAAAAGAGGAAGCTTGAAATTGAGCCACAAGAATGACGATTTATAAAAATCTGCTACGTAAATGTGTCTGTAAGAAAGTGATAAACGTGAGTATGCTCAAGCAACAATTAAAATATAATTCGTCATGATCCTGCAAGTTACCCTTGGTCTAAATATCTAAATCCTATAACCACTTTCGTTAAAAATATTACACAGATACACATAAAACTGATAGAAATTTAAGTGATTTCAATCATTTCAACTGTTATTTCTAAGAGAAAACTACAAGTGGATTGAAAGAGGAAAATTGAAAATAGTTGTCTTTGAATTAATGATGCTGATACATTTATTGTAATATAAATAAAAAAAATCATTTCAACACACAGTTTTAGTTACAAGTACGCTTGCTCAAAGCAAAATAAGTCACGACACTGTACTCATTAATTACACCTTTGGTACGATACGGTAATCAGTGTCTTTCATTCATTAATATCATAATTATAATATTCATAATCTTCTTTTCTGTAATGATTTGATCACAATGATTCCAGTTTACAATTATTCAAACCGAGCATACAAAATCTATTCTGCAGTTGAATCTGTACACTAAAAATCATTAGAAAAGGAAACTGAAAATATTCATACATAATAATGTGGGCCCACACAAGTGGTAAACAGGAGATAGATATTATACTGAGATCAGCCTCTACTCCTGTATTCCTTAACAGCATCCACCTCCCTGCATCGAGCCCTGGTTGCCATGCGGAAAGCTCGCGTTGCTCGGTGAATGCTGAGGTCCAATCTTGATTCCATTCGCCTGTTAAAAAGAAACATTTTCAAGACATTATAATATTCATATTCAAACATATCAATGACATAAGAACTCATTCATGGATTGAAATTAAGTTTAGTTATGGAAATGAATCATTACAATCTGATTTGTTTGTCAAATTTCAAAACGATGAAGATAAAAGATGTATCGTTTTTGGTTGATTATTGGTGAGAAAATGTACTCTCACCAATCATCCATTTATTTAGAAGATCTAATCACAGACCTTAAAAATTCAGGGCAAATTAAAAAAAAGATTATAAATAAGAATTGTGATGATCCTGTTTGAATTGAATTGTTCCTGAGCGGTCAAATTATGCTGTTTCAAACGCTGTAAATCTTTTACAGAATTTTATTATTTGTTAATACTTTCTATTTTTTCATGTTGTTTTTATACTATCACCTGGAAAACCGACTTGGCGTTATTATTTCAAACGAATTCGGAAATGTTTGAATCCCTGAGTTGAAAATTCTTCAAATCGTTATTTCAAGTGAAAATTAATAGTATTGAACATAGAAGTTCGTATTGGATCAAGTAGTTCCTAATTTTAAAATTATATATGTTCTTAAAGAGCCAAACAAGAAAAACCACTGGTTATAGACGCAGAAAGGCTTAAAAACCCACCAATTGCTCAAGAGTTCAGATTAAAACTATCAAATCGCTTCGAGGCACTAAAAGAAGAAAATGAGAAACTACAGATAGACACAGAAACTGGAAGTATTGAGAAACAATGGGATAACCTAAAGAGAACTGTACAACAGTGTGCACTGGAAGTGTGTGGAAGAAGAAAAAACAAGAAGAAAAATCCATGGTTTGATGAAGAGTGCATGGAGAGTATTGACAAGAGAAAGATAGCAAAAGAGGAGTGGTCGAATAACAATACCGAAGAGAAAAGAATCATATACCAGGAGCAAGTAAGAGAGACATCGAAACTTATACGTAAGAAAAAACGTGACTGGATGAAAGGCTTAATACTGAAGGCCGAACAAGACAGAACAGCAAATAATGCAAGAGAATTCTACCGCTCAGTAAGGTTTTTTAAGAAGGGTTTCAGTCCCAATGCTTTTGGTGTAAAGAACAAAGAAGGAGGAATTATTATCAAAGAAGAAGAATGCCTAGAACGCTGGCGAGAATATTTTTCTGAACTATTAAATGGTGAAAAGAGAGACGTTGAGGAGGAAAACATACAATTCTTACATGTTCAGCCCTTTGTACCCAACCCTTCCACAAATGAAATAGAAGATGCCATTAAAGGTCTCAAAAACAACAAAGCGCCAGGAGAGGATGGCATAACAGCTGAAATACTAAAACATGGGGGAGAGTGTGTAACCAAACAAATACATAATCTAGTTTTAAAAATATGGAAGTTAGAAAAGTTACCCAAAGAATGGCAAGAGGCAATAATTATACCGATTCACAAGAAAGGTGATAAGTTGGATTGCAACAATTACAGAGGTATATCCCTACTAAACATTACCTACAAAATCCTCTCCAGAATAACTCTTAGAAGATTGGAAGAATATACAAGCACAATCATACAGGAGAATCAAGCCGGTTTTGTGAGAGGTCGATCCACAACCGATCAAGTCTACATTTTAAAGGAGTCGATAGCAAAATACTGGGAGTTTAACAAAGTTTTCTACTGTTTGTTTGTAGATTTCTCAAAAGCATATGACAGCTTGATCAGAGACAAGATTTGGGAAAAAATGGAGAGTTTTGGGATACCAAGTAAACTAATAAGACTAGCTAAGCTGAGTACTCTAGACTCAAGATGCAAGGTAAAAGTAAATGGAAAAATCACAAGTAGCTTTGAAGTTAATACTGGAGTGCGGCAAGGAGATGGAGTGTCACCGACATTGTTTAATATAGCCGTTGAAGAAGCGCTGCAAAGAGTCAAAAGCACAAATGAAGGAATTAAGATTGGGACAAATATAAATATCCTGGCTTTTGCAGACGACATTGTTATAATAGCGGAGAAAGAAGAAGACTTGGTATACCTGACAAACATTTTGATTGAAGAAACTGAATATGTAGGACTAAAGATAAATGAAAAGAAAACCAAATTCATGCAGATAAGTAGAGATCAAAATATAATCGGACACTATAATCAAGATCTAAAAGTAAGAAACTATAATTTTGAAAAGGTAGAAACTTTCACATACCTAGGAGTGACACTCACGCACAACAACTCAGAAGAACTGGAAGTGACCAACAGAATAAGATCAGCGAATAAAAGCTTTATGCGTGCAATAAGTTGCTTAGCTCAAGACTCCTCGCAGAAATCAAAAATAAGACTGTACAAAACCATCATTAGACCAGTACTGCTATATGCTTCAGAAACCTGGATACTTAACAAAAAAGAAGAGAGAAAGATCCTTGTTTTTGAAAACAAGGTACTTAGAAAAATCTTTGGCCCAACACTAGAAAATGGAGTTTGGAGGATAAAACACAACTGGGAAATCCGTCAGCTGTTTAAAGAACCAGACATATTGGGTGAGATTAAGAGCAGAAGGTTACGTTGGACTGGGCACGTTTTGAGGAAGAAAGAGGACACGATAACAAATAGTGTACTTAGGAACAATCCCGAAGGCAGAAGACCAGCTGGAAGACCGAAAACAAGATGGTGGGACCAGGTCAGAAGAGACATGAGAAGGATGGGGCTGGATGAGGAAGATGCTGCCGACCGGACCCATTGGAGAGGCTGTGTTGATGAGGCTAAGTACCGACTGGGGTACGAGTGGCCACTCCAGTAAGTAAGTAAGTATATGTTCTTAAAGATTTGGAAACTTCATTTACTAAGCAGTTCGAGTATTACAATCGCGAACAATCGATGTACATTAACGTTTAGTTTAGCATTATTCAATCAGCTGATATGGTTTGACTAGATTGGTTTGTTGTAGTATAATACAGCGCAAATTATGGGCTATGTGTATCAAACTATAGCAGGATGCAATTAACTTGTCATAAGTCAGCTGATCGACGAGCATATGATCACAATACTTAACCTACAAATGCTGAATCTCGCAGATTATTGAAAAGGTCTTTTAAAAAGTTATTCTATGAAAGGTCTTCTTCAAAAAGGTCTTTTAAAGACTTTAAAGGTCTTTAAGACTTTCAAGCCTTTTGATTATTGTGTCGAAATCACTGTTTAATTATTACTGGATCAGCTGAGTTATGACATGTTAATTGAATCCTGCTGTAGTAATCTGTAAAGAAAATCATTCATGAATCTTGAACTTGAGACGTCAGACAGACATTTTATGTACTACAGAGAGTGTATACGTGTATAGTAATAGTGTGGCCATAAGTGTGAAGCTCTCCATAACAGTATGTGGAGATAATTTTTTTTCCGCCGCCGCCATACTTTTGCCAAATATTTGAATTTGATATGGGATTACAGGCAAACATTAACCAATTCACTCATTTTTCAAACTTATTTCAAGAGGAACAACATCGAAAATAACTTTTCTAACATTGAAAATTTTCTCTCTACTCTTGGTATAGTGTTAAAAGCTTAAAATGACGGAAGTTAACATTGACAAAGGCAAATTGTAGGCTAGAAATGTATCACTCAACATAACAAATGATTCGAATTTGTTTTCAATGTGAATCTTATGGGAATTGACAAAAGTATGGCTGAATTCGACCGAGATAATCAAAAGTGTGACATGCAATGCCCACACTGTTACTATACACTCTTTGTAATATAGACGAATTTTAATTGTATAATGTTACCTCATTGTTAATGTCGAAAACTCCTTCTTGTATTTTCTCGTAAATTTCTTTGGCTGTATTGATGAAAGCTTCTTCAACGTTGGCTGCCGTCTTTGCAGAGGTCTCCATGAAGATGAGTCCGTGCTCTCGAGCGAACGCCTCGCCTTCTTCTTTTTTCACTTCTCTTCTTGATTCCAGATCACTGTTCAACAAAAGTTATCAATTTTATGACTATTCCAAAAACAAACATTCGAATAGTGACTGAATTCTTAAGTGGTAAGATTTTTGGGTAAGGAGAGGAGTGCCAGAAAAATGATTAAAACCACAAAAAATCACCACCAACCACTGAAGTCTTGACACTCAGACAAGAAAATGATTGCCAAAGAAAAATTGTTCTATAATAGAAACAATTTAAAATTAAGTTAGTAATTAAGTAAAATAATTCAGTTTTATGATAAATAAGAATAATTGAGTATTTGGTTGAATTTCTAAAAATGGATTACAGTAGAACCCCGGTTAACAGAAATAAAGGGGGGAGAGCCATTTCAGATGAGCAATTTTTCGGTTAAACCGACATATGCTAAAAATAGCCTATTAACCTGGTGTGTAGGAAAAATTAATTTACAAACAAAGTTTATATAATAGGCCTACAGTGTTTTATTTCAGCTACAAAAAATGTTATTACGGATTAGAAAACAGAATAAACTGAACAACTGAAGTATTACAATTTTACCTACTTAGAATTATTTATGGAACCGTTTCGGTTGACCCGGGTTTCGGTTAACCGGAGTTCTACTGTAAAATCAAATTGAATTGAGGTGAGGTTGCAAGGAAGTATTTTGCAAAAGAATAGCAAATAATCCGAAATCCCCAGAACTAAGAAAATTTGCTTGGAAATAATAGAAAAAGGTACGTTATATAGGAGGAATAAAAATACACTATTTTCAAAAGGGAGGGTTTTCAAAAGAAGGGTAGATAACAGAATAATTGATTCCGTTAATCTCGAACATAAATTATTCAACACTTGAGAGTAGGCAGAGGCGAAAAACTAATTTTACAAGTTGATAACCGAATTAGTTTTACTTCCATGAAGATAAAAACCAAATTCAAGTGGTCTACACCTATCTGTGCCTACTCCAGCGAAAATTCTTTCCACAACGGAACTTTTGTCGAGAAATCGCAGTCAAAATTCTAGGATATTCCGGTGCGAATTCGTTCGCAATGGTGTGCACTTAGCATTAAGATTAAAAGTAGTGATTGGAAGAATAGTTAAATAGAATAAGTGCTTTTATTTGTTCCTGGGAGGACGAACTTAGTAATTAGTTGGTTAGATAAATCAATTGGTTAGTTATTAACTGGTTTGTTAGTTGTAGAGGGAGAAAGAGCTTTTATCCTCGATCACATTTCGAGCTAATTATTTTAGAGCTAATTCATCACGAGATTACGTATTAATAATGTACGGTAATGATAATACGGTATTATCATTACACATTAATATCAGTTTTACTCGTGAATTTAGCCTAGCCTATTTACTGCGGCTAATCACAAATAGAACGTCAAAAAAATTGAGTTGAGTATCCATACTTTTTTCTACTGGTAAATAAAACTATTTTAAAAACATTTCCAAGTTGAAATAACTTGATTTTCACTTACGTAGTGACGATCGTTTCATCTTGATGTGAGACATCATCAGACTGACAAATGATGATGTCCTACACCAGGATGAAACGATCGTCACTATGTAAGTGAAAATCAAGTTATTGCAACTTGAAAGTGTTTTTAAAATAGTGTCATTAAAGTCTAAAATTTGATGAAGAAACACTCAGGTTAGAAGTATGTAATTGAATTTTCAATGAGAGTGCATAAAAGCCGGGAAATTGAATTCTAGTTAGTCTGAGTTATTCCAGAATTTCATGAATTATTATCTTGCTAGTGATTCATCGCTAGTCTGAAGCCAAAGGTTCCTGGTTCGATTTGACTGTAACATATTCTTCTCGGGCCACTTTCATCTTTTGGAGAAGACAATAAGCCGTAAGCAGTCCCGGCTGCCTAAAAAAAGTCGTTAAATTCGTATCCCATCATCACCCCTCCTATTACCCATGCACAAGTATAGAGCTCAAGTGGGCATCACCCTCACTAAAAACTTCATAATCTAGAATAAAAGCATCAATCTACAATCCACATGAATATAGCAGAAACATCTATCTAATAATCGAACTCCCAAACTATCTAAGACTGGGAAATTTGCTGCTATAATTATAACTTAGATCTAGAACAGCAGTTCTATGAACAGTAGACCTCATGTCTACCTTAGCACCTTAGCACACGTCTCATACCGATACATCATATACAAATGATGGGTCCTGTCGCGAGATCAGCAACATTAAACTATCAAAAATTAGTATTGAGGTAAAAAAGAAAAGTGGAGATTCAGTTATTTATCTTCTCTGTACATTTAATTGTAGAGCGATCCGACAACATGTACTACCAACTTTAGCGCATGATTGAACATGCACACTGATCAAAAAATTCTCTAATAACAACTTTGAAAAATTTCAAATAACGGCTCGAATGTGGTGCACAATATCAATTAAATTGGGTAGCTTAAAATTGCGGACTTATGCCGGGTTTCACCAACCTTGGTCAAATTGAATTTGACCATGTTCAAAAAAAGGCCAAGGCGCACACGGTAAAAAATTGATGCAAAGAAGCAGAAACTACTGCTGATCTTTTATAATGAATTTCAAGTGATTGGAATTCTCATACATAAACAGCCGGATAAAATGCTAATATAGCAATGCACCAATGTACACAGATCAATTTTTCAAATAGTGTGATAATAACCTTTTCACCTGTTGATGCGTTTGAACATCGTTAGATATTTGACCAATGTAGGTGAAACCCGGCATTAGTCTACAGTACAAATTACAGCTATCTGAATCTCCACTTTTCTTCTTTACCTCCATGACCAAACGTCTTTTACTGAGATACCTCAGTCATCTCCACTTTCCTTCTTTACCTCCATGGCCACACCAGTATTTTAATAAGATACCTCATGTCCACGTTCTCAGTTGTTCAATAAACTATTGAATCAATAGTTTCTTTGAATTTGAAAACACTGTTTATTGATGCAATACTCCTATTGGATTCATAAACTGTTTATTGAACGACTGAGAAACCGGGCATTAGTCAACTGTTTTCCAGTTCATCATCACTTCTCAAATGAATTTTTATTTCTCCATAGCCTTCTCATAAATGGTTGATATTTTTTGGAAACAAATAATTTATAATTGAATATAATACTTGAATAATCTTTCATCAATGGAAACACAGATAGACAAAAAAGAGAATCCGAGTGAAAACATAGACCTCACTTACGTGAGGAGAGTGTAACCGACCTTTTGTTGCCAATGAGCATGATGACCATGTTCGAGTTGGAGTGTTGCCGCGCGTCCTCCAGCCAGGTGGTGAGGTGGTTGAACGTGTCTCGACGCGTGATGTCATAGACGAGCAGCGCGCCAGCTGCTCCCCGGTAATAGGAGCGCGTAATCGACCTGAACGCCTCCTGGCCAGCTGTGTCCCAGATTTGCAGCTTTATCGATTTGCTATCAATTTGGATCATACGTGCTCCAAACTCCACACCTATCAACAGCAACAATCAAACAGCTCATTCAGATGAAATGCTGAGGCGTGCCAGGCGCTCATCCAATTATTCATTTATTAAAACAATTTATCGGATCATACGTACTCCACACCTATTGACAACAATAATCACAATCACCACATTGAGATAAAATGTTGATGCATGTCATTCATTGAGATAATAGATATTCATTTATTGAAAAATAAACATTACAATGTGGGAAGAATCAATCGATACTCATTTGCCCAAAACTGCATGTGAAAACTCTCATTCAATAAAGTTTTTCAGTTTATAATTTAATCATTTGAAATTTTATAGGACCTTACTATTTTCAAGGAAACAGGGAGAAATCTTCAACTAGATCTCTTCACTCACTTTTCCATTCTATTTTCATTTGAATCAATTTTTCAAAGACAAAATTCCACCTTGATTTCACCAATATCATGCTGGAAAATTACTCGCCGTTTTAAATTGAAAAAATTTATAGTAATGTGTTGAAACATTCAATACATTTGAAGAATGTTAAATGTTAAACATGTTCCGGTGAAGACCTGTGTCGTGCAAAGATTTTGGAAGTTTCTTTAAGATGTGCTCAAAATTAACATCGATAATTGAAATAATGCAGGTTTATGACTATCAGTTATCAGTTGGCATGAAAAAGTCGAATCCAGTGTTATCTAAAACTCAGCATTCAAAATTTTTCGTCTGTAGGTGTAGCCTAAATGTTTATTAATTTTTTTTAAATTTAATTTTGAATGCTAACAGCAAATAATATACCCCGAATATAGAAACTTCATGGAGTAACATTTTACAAATTTGTCGATTTAAATTTGGGATTTGTCGATTTTGTTTGGGCCCAACAAAGCATTGAATTTAGAAATAAGGACCACCTCTTCTGCTGGAAATGGACCACCTCAGTGGAAACACATTCCTAGCTTAGCTCCCTTTGAGCTAGCTTAACGGATTTATTTGAACAATTTGAGAAAAATTATATTTACTGCAATTCAAAATGTGCCTCTTTTGAAACTTAGGCAGTAAAATATGCTAGAATAATAAAAACACAGAAATTATGTTAGATCTACATGGGATCACCATCTCTCTCTAGAATTTTGTTAATAGTAGGTAACTGCTTTGGATGAGACCCTTGTACCGTAATACTTTAAAAGAATTATTCAAAATTTTGACAAAAAAACCAATTACCCAAATGCATTTTCCCCAATAATTCGTTTTCAAATTATTCGAAGTACATCAACTGAAACTATCTACTTGGAAATCACGCTTTATAAAGGTCTGAAGAGGTCGCCAAAGATGTTTAGCAGGATAATCAACATTTGCAGATAATAGTTTGATATTTAAATTTAATTTTAGAATTTTTTGAAAGTTTATTGATCGAATCTCACATTTTGTTTGATAGTTGATTGGACAAATAATCTCACATTCCTTCTTAGTAAAAATTCTAAAATGAAAATATTTTTACAAAACTGATATTTCACGCTTGAAAACTATATTTTTCATAAGGGTTTTAGGTAGACATGATTTTTCCCCAAAAATAAGCTTTGATTTTTGATAACGTGTCGGTTTGGAAGTTGATAAATGACTCCTTAAACTGGCATGCATTTCCAGAAATATGAAACTAAATATTTTTTTTTAGAACACTAACTTGATGACAATATTATTTTAATAATCTGAATAATACTCGTATTCAGACTGAACAGGGACAAGAAATATTCGTGTTTATCAAATTCAATAAGTGTTTATTGAATTGAAATTATAAGATCTTTGCCAACAACTCAAGATGAACTATGTATTTCGCATCATGCTACGTTCCAATAATAATGTATAACTGGTGAATTAATCTATTTATCAAATGCATCAAAAGCCACACCAGGCTACTTAATAGCTGCTTCTTAGTAGCTTCTCACTAACTTTTTTATAGCTTATATAAAATATTGAAAAAAGTAATCTAAGGTATGGATACCTTAGTAACTAAGTAATAAGTAAATAACTATTGGTACCTTAACTACCTAATCAGCTTTTAGTTCAGTTATTTTATTACGTAGAATTTTATGGCAAATTTAATCGTATACATGCGGCTTTAGTCTTGAACTTGTATTAGAACTCAGGGGCGAACCCAGAAATTTTTTTCGGAGAAGGATATTCCCCCTCTTCAATGCAAGTTATAACATATAAATAAGTATATTATTCCATTTTGTTCTATAATTCCGGGAGGGGGGGGGAGATATCCCCTTAATCCCCCCCCCCTTGAGTTCGCCACTGGTAGAACTGTTTATTGGAAGGGAATTAAATAATATCATATCCTATAAATAATTCCTCACGTGTGATGATTCACAAAAGAAAAGTCATTTGGTCACTAATCAGAGGTAGCACCACTTATTTTAATGTTCGCACTCAGCAAAAGAGAAGCCCAGCCCAGTGAAAGTAAAATCAATGTTCACAATTTCAATTACTATAGTAACTCTAGCACAAAACACTTTTACATTCTCGGAGTACAGAAATAATAAATATGTGGTCTCTATTCAACCGAAATCCTAATTTTTTATGGATCAAAAACTTTGTTTTCATTACTGAATTTTAGGAACAACTGGATGTAGTCAACATGATATAGTCTAAGCTTTTAAACATTGCTATTTTAAATTAATTTTCTAGGAACGTTAAAGGTGTACAATGCAAATAATAAGATGACCCATGTTTTTACATACTATCAGCCTATTATTTTTTTACTTTTAGTAACTGGAGTCTATGACGATGAATACGACTTTTTAAGCAAATAAATAACTACAAGTTTAATAGTGTGAGATTTGTACTGTATATTATCTCTATTTATTAATGACAATCAAGATAATCAAACTTAAAGTGTGCCTGGTCAATAATAAGTTTAAAGGAAGAACTGTCATAAAAACCCATTTTCATGTGGTCGAGAAACTAGTACAAAGACATCTCATTATGAAAAAATAGAGAACTCACCTATTGTTAGGTCATGCACAGGTTGAAACCTTTTGTCTGTAAACTGGAGCAAAAGACATGATTTCCCAACTCCTGAAAAAATCATGACAGAAAATATATTGTAATTGATTGGAAGATGTAGAAAACCAAGTTTACAAACATAATAAGCTTGATAAACACATTTTGTAACACGTTAATCAGATAGATATTAAAGATAAATTTATGCATAATAGGTTTGTCAACATATGGTAGACTGAAAAATCCTTTCAGAACATCTGTACTCCTAATGAACAGAGAACTCAAAGGAATTTTGAAAAATTCATTATTACTATTTGAATTCGTTGATTACAAAATGTAAACCTAATCACACAGAATTCTGCTAAACCATACTAGAACGAGTGCTAGTCTAATACTAACCTGTATCTCCTATAATGATATATTTGAACAAATACGCGTAGGACATATTTCAAATTAATAAAAAACACACGAAGAGGAATATTAAATACAAATATCCAATATGGTTCAATAATAATCAAGGAAACTCTACAGATAATTTTTTGTTTGAGATGGATGAGTCGCAGTAGTCTATTCAGTCACTGACAAAGCAGCTGTTTTTGACGTAAAACCAATGCCTTCTTTACAAGTAGCTGCTCATTAGCTGCTTATATAATCATTCGTACAAAAAATCACAGAATTATATCAAATATGATTTTTTAAGAAAATTATAACTAAATTTAATGAGAATAAGAAAATATCATCATAACAAAAGTTTCCATAAAATTTTATGACAAAAACAATCAGCTGACCATGATAATAATGCTACCACAATCCATTCTTCCTTCGGGATGGTACAAAAGTGTCCCAGCGACATTCTGGTCCACCACTCCAAGGATTCCAAACGAGCCAATCTTGATCAGCCTCCATAACCTACAACTTTTAGTTTCATAGTACACTGAAGATGGCACAATGATGCCGAAACATGTTTGTTAAATTCTAATAAATTACAGTGATATTTTTTGACTACATTCCAGTGTTTTCATTATGTATTATAAATATCACAACATCTCACCAGACACTGTGTCAGAAGATTCCAAACGACATTTTGTCCCATTTTCACTGACGACATTCTGTCCCACATTCCTGAGATGTGGACCAATATGTCGGCTGCATGCACGACATTTTGGTCCAATCTATACTCCTTCACTTTCCGACAATTTGTACCAACGACATTCTGTCCCACATTCCTGAGCTGGACCAATATGTCGGCTCCATGCACGACATTTTGGTCCAATTTACTTACATTCCTTTACTTTCCGACAATGTGTACCAGCGACATTCTGTACCACGTTTCATTCGCAATATCGATTTAGGCAAAATATCGACTGTTGAACTTCTAGTCAATTAGGAATGTTAAGGTGGGATTTCGTTACTGCGGCTCCGCAGCCGATCCCGACACGACCAGCCAAGATGGCGGACAAATTCGCAGTCTATGCACCCCACTGCCTTCGAAGGCCATGTATACACCCCAGCGGGTGTATACCAGTGGTGTAGTGGAGCCGGAGCGGTCCGGAGCGTCGCTCCGGCACAGCTTTTGAAGGGGGAGCGGCGCTCCGGCTACGATTTTTTCAATCGAATTTTTTATATAGGACAAAAATAGATCTGAAATTGTTTTATTAAGAAGATATTGTTTTGTCCTTTACTAAGTAATTTTTACACTTTAGTTATCGTGGTTAATCAGTTAAGGCATACGCAGCTACGATTAGGTAGTTCGTAATTGTAAGCGCAAAAGTTGAGCGAGCGACTGGCAGACGGGATAGTTGATGGATAGACATAATAGACATAGCCTGAGACGTACGTCACTAAATGGCTGAGGAGCCACCGGTCTGCAGACGATTCCAGGACAAGAGTTGCAGAAAACCCAAAAAAGAACACAAAGAAGGATGCATTTTGGCACTTACTTTGAGTATGTATGTTATAATTAATCTGATGTATTTATTATATGTATTTTGTTAAATACACAAGTTATTTGTACTGTATGTAGTTTTTTCAAATAATTCTTGATTTTTTTGGCACAGATTATAATGTTTGTGTGTGTTAAATAATGAAAAATATATATACTAATGTAACTTGTGGGTGTATTTTTTCACAATAATAAATTAATACTACTGAAAATGAAAACTTAGTCATTTACAATATTTGCCTAACTTACACCATTGTTTTTTTAATTTTTGTCAGCAAGGCTTCCAACTTAAATTATAGAGTTTTTAAGGTAGATTATTATGGTTTGATACCTTAAAAACAGTTTTTAAGGTATCAAACTGTAATAATCTACCTTAAGAAAGTCTTACCATATTTTAAAGTTAAAATTATTCTTTGGAGGAGAATGTGTAGGAGGCCCTACTGTAACTACTATCACTCTAAAAGATCATTAATTAGTTTAATTATTAAACTTTTCAAAACATTTGCCAAAGGGCCTTAAAACTCACGATTTGGGTAGTAGGCTAATCTTCAAAAATTTTCCGGTAGAGGTATAGCTCCGGCACAGCTAATTTTACCACTACACCACTGGTGTATACATGGTGCAACAGATCTCGTTCAAAACTTATTCAGATATTATAATTCGCCGGTTTAAAGCCCTTTAAAATATCATTATTGTTCAATTCCATGTTATCAATTTGATTTGATAACGGCCTTCGAAGGCAGTGGGGTGCCCAGACTGCGAATTTGTCCGCCATCTTGGCTGGTCGTGTCGGGACCGGCTGCGGAGCCGCAGCAACGAAATCCCACCTTAAGTGTGACGTCACAGATCCCAATCCGACATTACATGTTTCCAAACATTTGAAAGTGTATGCAGTCAGTTTTCGATTAATATGCTTTTAAAAATAAAAATTGGTTTAATATTTTGTCTTTTCTCATAGGGTCATAATTAAGGTAGGTTTTAAAGCGATGAGAAAACAAGGTTAAGTGACTTTTGAAATTGTCAGTATTATTATGGTTATTGCAAATATATACCGTACGGTAACTCATATAAGATAACTTATAGATTAGCCCAACATATATTGTCGAGTTACAGTTGATTTGAAAGCAAATTGGTGAGAATTTGAAGCTAAGAAATACAGCATCCTATCAAAAAGTAAGTTGGACTATCTTCCTTCTCAAAATTCTCAATATCATGCATAACCATCTTGTACAATTCAAATTTCAAGACATAGGTTTTACATTACAATCGACCGGCTCACCGAATTACGAATTTTATACCAATATATATCGATAAGTATGAATGAATCGATGAAAATATCGATATTTAGGCATTCCTGTGATGGACCAATATGTCGGCTCTGTGCACGACATTTTGGTCCACTCTATACTCCTTCATTTTCCGACAATTTGTACCAACGACATTCTGTCCCACATTCCTGAGCTGGACCAATATGTCGGCTCCATGCACGACATTTTGGTCCAATTTCCTTACATTCCTTCACTTTCCGACAATGTGTACCAGCGACATTCTGTCCCACATTCCTGAGTTGAACCAATCCATGAAACGACATTCTGTCCCAAAAATGGGACAGAATGTCGCTGGACCAAACTGTCGTTGGGACAAAATGTCACGCTCCCCTTCCTTCAATCTTCAATCCAATCCAACGTTAGCGTTTATACATAGAAAATGGCGTGTTGTAATTGTCTTGATTACGGATAGTTTATTTTTCTAAATAGTATTCACAGTGTCTAAACTGTATCAAGGAGTCATTTTCAACTCGTTAAGAACAAAAACCTGCTTAAGTTTTAATTAGTTTCAATATCAGCAACTGTCATCTTCAATATTTCGCTTTCGCCGAAATTTCATCGCAAGGCACCCAACACGGTTGGGTGTGATAAAATGTGAACATCTCTCACCTTTATGTATTTATCACAAATATTTGGTAATATACTTTCTATTTTCATATTTTATGTATAAATCCTCACTAACATCACTTTTACTTCCACTAAATTTGTATGTTGTAGGAATTGCAATTAGAGAGGCTAGCCTTGTATGTTGCTATCGTGACTTTGATGTTCATCAACGCAACAATTTTTATTGCTACAGCAACAACCTTTTCATATTTCATATCATATTTACAATTATTTACATATTTTTATAGCAATGATTGCTCACCCTCTATATTATACAGTAAGCATTATGAAAAGACATTTTGCAGTTCGACAGTAAGGAACTAATTTTATTAGGCTTAATACATCAGTCATCACTCATAGCTGATAAGAACACTAGATTAATGCCAATGATAATAATTGTTATCAGTCTCAATTTGCTTAGGCTAATGAGAATTTACGTTCTCATTTTAAGATATTAGGCTACTAAAACTAATTTTAAATTAACATCAAAACCATAATTATTGCTTATTCAACTAGAGGCCTATTAGTAGTGACTGTAACTCAGATTATTGTCTGACAAAGTGAATTTTGATTTCGTGAGTCAAACTCCGGTGACTAATAATGAAATAATAATTACCATTTCATAAATTTCTGGGTAGAATAAGTTACTTGAAATTTGTTTTTTTCTCAAGTTTTTGATGTCTTCTTTTCATTCATATAATTGTGTCAGAATGAATGTTTCGGAGTTGTAAGAATATTAAATTTCAGAACTTGGTCTTGGTAAATGGCGAATAAACAGCCTATTTTATTTTATTCAAATTTCATACTGTTTCAATAAGCAGATAATAATTACAGTATTCTCAAAAAAGTGACTGGCAATTCTAATCAATAGGTACTTATGAGTGGTGCTTGAGAAGTAGTTCGACTACTTATTTCGATTTGTAGTGTTCAAGAATATTTCAAATTTGAAATATTATTGCTAAACATGTCCTACATTATTTCATTTATAGGCCAGATGTATTCAATATTGGTTCCTATTTCAATATCTATTCTTTTCTGTTATAACAGTTTTATATTTTTTATTATATTAATTTTTTATTCTTCAACACAAACGCAATTAGTTGTGATAACTTATCACATTTCTCTTAAGTGACTCATAATACACTACACGAGCATCACACACCATGCCATTTTTATAAAGGCTTTCATGTATACAGTATCTATAGATATTGTTCCAATGCAAAAAATGACAGCGTTCAAAGCACATGTAGCACTATATTCTCACATAACAGTCTAGTATCCGGTCCGTTCAGTTCAGCTCGTTAGGTCAATGCACCCAGTGCTTGTGATTGGTCCATCGCCATTGAAGCATGCGCAGAACGAGTTGAACTGAACGATCCGGTGACTAGACTGATAGTGGAAGTATATCTTTATGGTGGATCATCCCAATCTATTTCGATTGAGCTGATCATACATACAGTGCTATGTGCTGATTATGGATTTAAATTTGTCTTGCTTGGTGCATCCCAGTACTGTATTAGTTGGCGAGCCGGCTTAGCCTAGATCAAGGGTAACTTGTGTAGCTCAAGGTTACCTTCAGTCTTCTATCGCTGCACCGGTCACGGGTTCGATTTCCATTTCCATCTGGCATATCATCCCTCACCTCATTACCCACGCACAAATAATATATTTATGTGGGCATCATTTTTCTGAAAAAAAAGGTTGGAGTAATGTGAAGAATGTTATCTTAATTGTCTTTCTTTTTTGCAGTATTGCATTGTACAATGAATGCAGGAGATGATGAGCAGAACGTAGAAGAAGAAGAAGAAGCGAGCGAAAGTTCGTCGTCAGACATGTGTTGCGATCGAAAGGAGAACGAGTGCTGTGGCAGCAGAGCCGTCGTGCACGGCAGCAGCGCCGTCTGCAATGGTGCGCGGCCCAAGACTTGTAACATTCCCAACGGAATATCATCCAGCAATTATTCGCTAAAACTGAACAATAATTCTTTGGAGAGTGAGAAAATTCATAACGGCAATGATATGGACGTTTACATGAGAAACAATGTAGACTGTTGTGTTTCAATTGATAAGTGCCCGCCGAAAGTGAGGAAGCATGTAGGGGATGAGGGGAGCAATTTGAGGCAGTTTAGGAGAGACGAAGACAGCTTGAGTGAGAATGAGGAGGAGGATGAGTATTGCATCTACACGTATAAGGGCGACGAAAATCAAATGGCAGATTTGCCGAGCTCGTTCTTCAGGTTGGGGGTGGCACAGCCGCCGGGGGGCAGAGGGGAGAGTCGCAGCAGTTCGCCGGACATGGACTACCTGGAGATGGACTTCGACCCGGGTCCGTCCAACGACCGCGGAGACTCGTCCGAGGACAGCGACTGTTGCGACATGCAGCATGACGAGAGACCCGACAGTGGCGCCAATGAGGTCTCGCCCCGGGTCAACCACTCGCCACTCGGGGACGAGGACGAAGAGGACATTGGAGCTGTGGGAGAGACTCCTCGCATGAACGGTGACGCCAAAAACGATCTGAATGGCTCTGGAAATCCACCGGCTACCCCTTCCCCACCACCACCACCGCCCCTAGCTCTGCCTTCTCCGACCGATGACTCTTTGAGGTTGCAGTGCGACCGTGACTCGCCACCTGTCGATCCAGTTGAGAGTACATTGAACAGATGGTCCGGTGTTGTTGATTACCTCAATTCGCAGTCTGATAGCGCCACCGATGCTGAAAAATACAATCTCAGATCGGCACTCTACCATTGCATCATGGCCAAGCGACTCGTTCTCGACAAACAGGCTTCGTTCGACGCTTGCGATCCGTCGAATATGGTAAGCAATAACCTTCTAAATACATTTTGCTTTCGATCATCCATGAAATTGATTTTTCGGTTTTTCTATGGACTATGGTGTTGAATTTTACACAAATCCAAGACCTACTCTTACAAAAAGATTTACTTAACCGCTTCTCATCACAGTTTACTCTCTGCCATGTGAACATTGTTTTCCAAATCCACTGTAGTAAATAATAAAACATATACTTTCATTAATTTTACGCCTATTTTCAGATATCTCGGCGGTCGGGTGTTTATAGAGGGCGCAAGTCTTTAATTGCTTGTAAACTTTATGGCGTCATTTTTTGTGGAACTCTTGAACCCCATCGCAAAGCATGGGTGACCTAGGTCATAAATAATTCAAGCTCAGAAATTCATTTTTATAATGTGAGCAGTGTTTTTAAGATGAATACAAAACATTTAGTATTAGCGGACCTGTTACTTTTGATACTAGGATCTTAATTTTATCATTTGATAGCACATCACATTTATGAAATCAAATTTTCTGTTTTTGTGTCGAATTATCTTTCCAATAATAAATTATGCTTGATCAGCAATCCTTAATTTTTTTTTGTTTTTCAGCATTTAAAAGAAAATGTAGAAGCCAGTAGTTCAGATGCTCATCGACCTGTAGAAAAAATAATGATTTGGTCAGAAAAAGAGGCCAGTGCCAAGCAAGTAACCCAGATTGGTACATCTCTATGTGGAGTGACTGCAATCGTCAATGTTTTGGTAAGTTATTTGGGAAGAATACCTGTAGCATTTCTTATCAAAACGCAATGAAAAGACGTAGGCTACATGTATTTCTCTTCGATTTATATTTCTTCAATATCCGCTTTTTTGTAATTTTATTTTTTTCATTGTGGGTCTTGTACTTTCGATTTGTCTTGTCCCGATTTTTCGGGACTTGTACTTGAGACACATTTGGAACTTGAATTTTGCACTTCATCCTTTTTCAAATTAGGTACTTGGGAAAGGTTTCCCATTGAAGGCTTCTTTTTTGGAATTGCAATGGTTTCAAAGCATTAAAATTAATGTTGTAAGAATACGATAAAGTGTTTCAGAAACCACTCAGGCCCAGTTGGTTATATTTATTTCATAGAAAATCTCACACACATAAAGTCCATTGAAAGCATTATTGACATTTTTAGTACAAAATAAGATGAAAAACAAAAGAAATACATCGCAATTAACTAAATCAGAGACTCGATTAACGAGATTTTTTTTTTTTTGATGATGCCCACATGAGCTCTAGGCTTGTGCGTGGGTAATGAGTGGATGATGAGATATGACGACTACTTTTTAGGCAGTCGGGACCGACGGCTTAACGTCTCCTCCGAAAGACGGGAGTGGCCGTATTTGTTAAAAATCCTTCCGTCAACCAGGCTCGAACCCTGGCCCAATGGATTTTATCTGACTGCTGATAGCTTAATCAGTCTGACGCCTTAGCCGCCTCGGCTACGAACCACTCCGAAGAGATTGAAGATTAGAAGAGATTGTCTTTGCTTAAAACGCAATGTAGAAATTATTCAAATTATTAGTCCTGGTTTTACCAAAAACTTGAACTAGGTTTGAGTGAAAGTTAGTTCTAGTCAGTTGATTCTAAGTGGGTGTGGTATTATGATTTAGAAAAAATCCCACTCAAACCTGGTTTTCGTTTTGGTGAAATCGGGTCTAAAATTGGTTAAGAGTAGTTTCTTGAGCAGGTTGTAATTCTTTGTTTTGTTTGCAGGTTGCATTGAACATGCCGTTCTCTTTGGATAAGTTGAAGGAAGCTGTTGGTACGAGGTATCGCAAGGAAGACGCACCGGTGCCCGAATACCTGTTATCGCGGTGTGTGGCTGGTGTCACTCATCATGACATCATCAAAGCAATCGACATCATTTCCCAAGGCTCTCTTCATGCCCGATTTTTCTGCATGTATCCGGAAAGAAGCTTCTCGTTATTACGATGGCTGGCATCTTGGATGAAAAAAGGTGAGCCTTGATGCCAAACTTAATGTATCTTGTTTGTTGTTTTGACAGTCTTTAGGCTATCATAATTCCACATCAACTTGGAATATTTCACTTTGGATTTTACTCATTCTTCTTATCGAGCATTTCTGGTTCTAAATTATTTGTTAAAATTTAATACTGAATTTTAATTGTGGTTTCATGAGTTTCAAGTTGTGTTGTTGTAAACTTATTTATCAGGATTCGATTGTGAAAGACTTTTTCAGAATGATGAGCTGAAATTCAAAGTGATGGACCTATTTTCAAAAGTTCACCATATTTCCCAAATTATTGGGGAACTTGGTATAATTCGGCGAGGCGGAACATCCGAGATGGTTTCTACGCCAAAAAAGTATAAGAAAATAAATAATAATTAGCATTACAAATTGAGATAGCAAGAAAAAATAATTAAATCTAGTTGTTTTCCCTTGAAAATCTAGATATGCGTCTTTAACTGAATATGGAACTCTCTCTAATAAAACATTTTTTATTTTCCAACCGTTTCTGTAAAGTTGGATTTTTGAATCAAGTGGGGAGACTATTAACTACCTTCGGGTCTCCCCACCAACCAAAGCCATACGGTAGATAGATAGATTAACTAATTTTATCCTGTAACAGTATGAACCTTTTTCAGAAGGCACAGTTAATAGCTATGTCCATACTTGGTCGACTTTTGTTTCGTCTTGGTGTTCGTCTTGCGCTTCTTTAGTCCTATTAAGATTGAGCGGAAAAACGAATGCTGCACTATGAATGATAAAAACTAAAACGCATGCTGTACAGCACACAAAATTCGACCAATTGTGGACATAGGGTACATAGGTTCATACAAGGTTTTTGTGAAACTTGAGTTATACAGGCACTAGTGTTATTGTTTTAAAAGAATTATGGCAAAAACTAATGAATTATTTGTTGTAGGTGCCATAGCAGTGGCCACACTGAACTTGCAGCAGCGTGGACCGGGGGCAGGGGAGGGTGAGTCGTTGCCCGATTGGTGGCACCACCAGATGGTGTTTGGAGTGGGGCCGCGCGGCGTCTACCTGACGAATCCGCTGGAGTGTGTGGACGAGGCGACGTTGCGGCTGCAGCTGAGCAGTGCGTCGGTGCTGCACGTGCGTCGCGCCGATGTGCTCAACCGGTGGACGCCGGCCACCGACCTCACCCCGCTCACCCGCCAGCCCCACCTCGCTTGGAACAAAATGAACGTTCTAGGTAAAACTCTTCTATCTATTCTCTGGGAGACCGGTATAGTTCATTTATAATCCCTCATTCATTTACAAAGTAAATTACAACAGGCTTATGCCCAAAACTGTTCCTCTTCCAATTTACAAAAACAAAAAAAAAATTCAATATTAACATTTTAAACCTTTAAAATTAATATCGCATATCTTACCAATATGAAGAAGTAGTGCAATAAATGTTTATGTAGTATTGAAGGTGATATTGTGGTAGTTATCTATATTGAATAAAAGGGCTCAGAGTTCTAGTCATCTAGAATTATCTCTAGCCTATTCTCTTATCAATTCTGGAATTTGGGTACAGTTAGAACACTACTCTCTTTCCAATTCTGGGACATGGGTATAGTTTGTCTTCAACCTGAATACTGCGTTGTATATCCCACTGAGATAAACAAGTAGTGCAATAATTTTTTGTATAGTAGTGAAGGTGATATTGTGGTGGGTATCTATATTGAATAAAAAAACTCGAAGTTCTATTCATCTAGGACAATCTCTTGCCTATTCTCTTTTCAATTCTGGGACATGGGTACAGTTAATTTCCAAATTGAATATTGTTTACCTCTCTAACATGAACAAGTAGTGCAATAATTGTTTGCGTAGTAGCACAGATAAGATAGTAATAGTAATAGATTACTCTCTTATCTGTGGTAGTAGTGAAGGTGATATTGTAGTAGTTATCCATATTGAATAAAAATACTCGTAATTTTCATAACCACAATATTTATAATCAATCAATATTGATAATGGTGTAACAAGCGAAACTATGTCTCGATATTTTATTAAATTTGAAGTTATGACAACTTCGTGTCAAAAAACCCCGAAAATTTTTTTTTATGGTGTGATATTGACTACATTCTGATGTAGTTGGATTTTTTTTAATGTTGTCTGGCAAATGAGCTCTAGGATATGATTGTGGTAATATTGATGGTATGGTAGCTCTGCCAGCAACTATCTCCATAAAGATTTGAGTCTAGCTAACTAGTGCATTCTTTTTATCAATTTTCTGTAGTCACAACAGTTCAAGCCCCATATAAAAAACCACCGTAATAATGAGCCATTGCTGTTATACAACTGGTGTAGGTACAGAAATATTGAACACTCTATTATATTGATGACAATAGGGGTTCTATATCTAGAAAAGTAGGGCTTTCCAGTAGTTCTTGAAGTACAGCTTATTGAACAAATATAGCGTTGATACAAAATGCGAGCTTAAATTGGAAGCGAATTGTTAATTTCTAGATTGTGACTGTTTCCAAAACTAGTAATTTTAGTGCTTAAATCACAAAAATTTGATCAAATTTGTTTGCATTTCAGGCCAAGTGGTGAACATAATAAGGGAAGAGAAATGGAATAGGCAGGGTCTGAATCGAACGCTAACTTCGCACATCTCGATCCCTGCCTCTTATAGCTCGGGCATCACTCTCATCATGTCAAGGGAAAACCCGGCCTTTGATCAGCTTGTCAACGCACCCGAACTACCAATAACACCATCATAACGTGAGTAGAGATAATTATTGAAATTCTATTGACATTAATTCGTTAAACTATAAATTAATTAATTCTAAAAAGATGATATTGTATGAAGTTTAATAAAGTAACGCTAATAATGATTCAATAACTCACTAGACGAACCAACTGTACTCTGTGTAGTTTAGTACTGCGGTGCGCACGTAGTTCCTCCAAATGCCGAGAGATAGCGCTGAGTTTATTTTGCATTTTAATCCATCAACAAATTTCTTCCAAAATATAAATTAAACCTGCACCTCTAGAACCAATAACCTTTCTTCAACCGCATCTAAATTGGCTTGATAGAACGGTCATGAGTGGCTTTCATAAGGTTTTGCAAAAGTATTTTAATATACGGTTTAAGGATTACCTATAATTCTATTATGAATTTCTCAAAGTTCACTCTTTAGTTCATGATTTCCTTCAGAAATCTTACTTATAAATGCCTCCTCCAAATATGAATCGAAAGCTTTTTGAATTTATATTTTATCTGTTTCCTATCAACTCTAATGGAATTCAATGTGTCTATTAGGAGTGATTCCTCTGATTTTCAATTGTTAGCTTTTCGAATTTATATTCTTTGAATGACTGCTAAACCTCCCTACATCACCCAATTGTTTGTAAATTATATTTGAATAATATTTAGGCTGAAAATGAAACAATATTTTGTTAATCAATGAAAAATTCTATATGAATATCTATATTTTCATAGATATACATGAAAGAAACCATTGACTATTAACCTACACTAATAGTAATTTAATAAGTGTAAGTTGATAGTCAATGGTGAAACTAAACTCACTAAACATGGAAGTTAAGTACATGCAAATAATGGAATAATTTTTATTATTTCAGATAAGCGATCGAACTGCAGACTTGAACTGTGTGATGTGGCCTTGATTTGTATATAAATGATGCCAAATAGAATGGATTTTTCAAAAAAATATCTTCATGGAATTAAATCCTCGTTTTTATTTGATATTATGCTTGTTATTCTCTATCAGAGTTATTTGTTTTGTTTTCAAGTGAAAATTTCCTTGAAACCTGATGGAAATTTGTATATTATTGGAAGAACCTACCATATCTAAATGCAATAACGCACCATTACAGGTAGCTGAAAGCGAGTTCATTACTCATAAATATATTCATTTTCAGCTAAATATAATATATATTTATAAATATTATGATTTTCAAAACAATTTAGTTTTGAAATTTGTATTTAATACTTGTATATTGGTAATAAAAAATATTGAATAGTAGTTGGTTCTTTTTCTATTAATATTTAATCTTTTACCATCCTCCTATGAATTTTTATTGTGTGGTGCCTGAATGAGATTAGTTATTGCGTTATACGATAAAACGAGGTGGATTTAGATTCATGTTGAAACTTCACAAATTTGAGTTGTTTCAATTGAACATGCAACTAACTATGGTCCGTATTATCAATCACAGTTGAAAAGTTGCTCTCAAATTCCCTTCTTTTTGGGATATATGAGCGGCATTAATTATTCTACGCATGCATTGTTGACGTCAGACTAATCATTGATCATCACAGAACTCTATTATTAAGGCGGGATTCCCTAGCTGCCGTACTGCTGCGAATAAAACGCTGGGATATTCGGCACAGACTCAACACACAGGAATAGGCACAGTCATAATATGGTTCAAATAAAAAGGAGTTTGAGTTGAGCGACTTTTAAACTGTGATTGATGATTCGGACCTATAATGCCATGAGCATCGAAACTTCCGAGCAGAATAATATAGTGGCTTATTAACGCGGAAAGTTACTAGCGGTCAGTACTTACCTCTTCAACTTAAACCCATGGAGTGGCAAATAAAAACAAACAGGTTTGTTTTTACTTAGCAGCTAAAAGATGTGGAAAGTTACTGGAGGCCAGTAACTTCCCGTCTCTACTTTCTTCGTTTATAAGCCGCTTGAGACAACGTCTACTTTTATCATTTCATTACCTAATACCATAGACTAACTATACTGTTGTTGTCTGTGCTAATACATAGTAGACCATAACCGGATAGTTTATTGATACAGTAGAGGGAAAATAAAAGAATGAAATGAGATTCATAATACTGTTTATTATTTCTACTGCCTCAGTCTTAATTTTCATTCTCATGCCACTAAATTTTCATTTGGAAAAAATTGTCTATAATTATAAATTTAACAAATTGCTCTCTAAATGCTCAATTTTCCATCTTTGTGTCTTTCCGAATTATCGTGAACCGTTAGATCATTCCTTCTCTCTGACGATCGAAGAGGAATCCTGTTTGGTGGTGGTTTCATCTGGAAACACAAATACATTTTTCAAGTTGGCTATTAGTAGAAAAAATCGAATTAAAGAAATAGCATGTAAAAACCTACTTGTTTCAAAGTTACTGATTCGGTTTTGAACCTTCAATTAATATTGTGCATATAATACTGTATAGCTAAGAACGTGTTAATCTATTATTTAAATTCTTGGCTTTATTTAGATAGCGAATGAGAGCAATATTTGCGTGGTAAAGAAAGAATTTTTAGGTGGAGAATTATATATATGAAAGAACTATCTCATTAAGGTATAGTTTAGTATTTTCTTGATTTTAATCCATCTAATAACACATCCAATACTAAAGTGAGCTTAACATAATATTATTCAGTAGTGGAAATGGACATTACATTGAAACTCTAAAATTGGTAAAGAAACAAAACAAGAGCATTATTAGTTGATAGCATGCATTGTGAATACTTACTGCTTACCGTATCACTAGAACTTGATGAAGGCTCTTCAATTTGCCTTGTTTGTCTTTGCGATGAAGATGATTTCACAGCAGTGTCTTTGTGTTTTGATGTCACAGGCTTTTCCAATTCGACGGTTGTTTTTCTCTTCTCCAAAGCCATCAACCATGGTTCATTTCGGATCTCTGGTATCTTTAATCGGTTCCTAAGTGGTGCCAAAATTTTTGTTATCACCTGCTTACATTCGTCAGACACTTTTGGCTCCTTTGGAAAGACTACTGGCCTCATCACTTGCTGAAACAAGGGAATAATGATAATAAATGGTCAATAAAGTAGTTGGAAGAAAAACGAGTACCTATTCTCAGTTGAAACAATATATGAAAGTCCTTAACTTGAAGGTAAAAATTTATAAAACAACTCAGCTTGTAATAATGAACAGGGTAGTTTGAAAAATTCATGTCTTTAGAAGAAGGTGTTTATTTAAGCGAGTTGTTCAAGTATTATTCGAGTGTTAATAATTTAGTAGTTTCCTGGTAGATTAAATTTAAAAATCACCGCATCACTGTAGTGCATTTCTCTCATCCTTTGTCGGATAGTCTGTTACTTTTCCGCTTGATAAGTAACAACAATCAGTAACAGATTCAATTCTTTTTATACATATCATAATTGTTAATAATTATAACAATTATTAATGAGAAACATAAATCGTGTCTTATGACAAACATTAATATTTACATAAAATATTAAATGTTACCGGTTTATACTTGCAACTACCTAAGCAAATCTTATGCGATGATAGTGCATCTCTATCATAGAAATGAAAAATCAAAAACTTAGTTGTAATTCGAGCTTGTTATTCAATAGAACCAAATTGTTGCAATGTAGGGATAAATCGGTCGTTCTTTTTTCAGTTTGAATGTTGCATTGTTCTCTAATAATCAACGGTTTTCGGTTTGCATTATTGCATGTTAATCAACGGTTTGCATTATTGCATATGATAACGGATTGAAGGAGTTTTGATTAAGAGGGGGCAGTAGTAGTCTGCCGTATAGGATTATGTCCCATAAGAACAATGTTATTTTTTGTAATATTTTGAAACATATAGCACCGTCATTTTTTTACATAAAATTACGGTTGATGTGTTATTGAAAGGGAATATTATTCTTCAGGGGGTGGTCTTTTTAGAATTTTAAATTTTCCTTTTAAAAAACCCCATAAAATATAAAAATTAGGTAAATTTTGAAATTTAATTGTTTTTTTCAAAAAGGAATATTTAAAATTCTAAAAAGACCACCACCTAAAGAATAATATTCTCTTTCAAATGACACATCAAACGTAATTCTATGTAAAAAAATGACGGTGCTATATGTTTCAAAATATTACAAAAAATAACATTGTTCTTATAGGACATAATCTAAATTGTGCCGACTACTACTGCCCCCTCTTAAAAGGTAAAATACTACTAAAGGGTACTTACTAAAAGGTAAAATGGTATAGCCGACTTATATTCAGGTAGAAAAATGACAAATTCCAAGCTTGAGTTTGTTTTAAATATAGCTGAACTAATTCTTACCTTCACCAGTTGAGCGAAATTGCTGTCATCAAAAGGCAAACGTCCAAAAACGGTCGCGTATAGGACAACACCCGTCGACCAGATGTCTGAGTACTGGGGCCGGTAAGGAATGGCGCGCAGAATCTCAGGAGAGGCGTATGCGTAACTGCCGCAAAACGTGTCACTCAGCACATAGCCCTTACCTTGAGTCCCCATACTTCCCCGAGCAAAGCCGAAATCAGAAATTTTTATATTGTAGCCAGAGTCCATCAATAAGTTTTCGCACTTGATGTCTCTGAAAAGTAAAATTTGTATTTTACAAATGTATATATTTGTATTAATTGTATAACAATTATCAACCCATTTCAGATTTGAAATGCGATTCAATATTTAAGTATGCTAAATTTGAAAAATGAAGATTTTAATTTTCAAGAGAACAAAAATTTTATTCAATTGAATAGTGATTGATTGAATTGAGCTGAGCTCAAACCAAAATATTATGAATCTTTATTCAATGAGTTGCATATTTACGTCCTTGCTCAGCAACGTTTGTGCCCAGTTTCTCAGTCGTTTAATAAACAGTTTATGAATCCAGAGCAGTATTGAATCATTAACCATGTGTCTTCAAATTAAAAAAAAACATTATTGAACAACTGAGAAACCGGGCATGAATGTGTCAAGAAAAAATGAACAGTTTAGTGATAGTGGATAATATACGAAATATAGAATAAAAGCGTAAGAATAGAGGTGATATCATATTGAGAGGAGAAGACGGTATTATATTCTAGGCAAACAATATACATATAATATACCGTACATATATACTATTTAAAAAATTCTCTTCTCTGAAAAATCTAATGCATTCTCAAGCCTGCGGTTTCTGAAAAACATTGATGATAAGAATATTTATTTCACAATTATTTTGAATCAACATTCATATGATAGAGGAATTGTAATTAAAATTTTCAGTTGAATAAATGTTCACTTTTACGGAAGAGTAAATTAAATCTTCTTAGCGTTTAGCTGCTGTGATCAATAAAAAATTCATAATAACAACTTGATTTTGTCATATTTTTTGTTATTGTATTCTGAATAAAATGGTAAAATGAAAAACTGGTTGAATGAAATCCTGATTTGTCAGAATAATATTTGTTCATGGGATCAGTTTTGATAACAGTATTATATTCTATTATAGAAGACATATAATGTAACTTCTTTGTACTCTGAAACTGCTGAAAAAAGGCCCTATCTGCAATTTTATTCTGTTTGATTGTGATGTACCGTAGATGAAGTAAACCTGAGTTTAACTTGAAAAAACTTCAAAATTTCAACAAAAATGTAGGATGAATCACAATATATTTGAGATACATACCTGTGAACTACCCCTTTCCCATGACAGTATTCAACACCATCCAGTAATTGGGAGAACCAGACTCTAGCTCTGTCTTCATCTATGTATCCATCTCTCCTTATTATATCCAATAAGCTCCCATTTTCTGCATATTCCATTGCAATGTAGACTCTGAAATTTCAAAATGGAATTTTAGCATTACATCACAATAAATAATTTGTTTTATTTTTTGTTAATACATCAATGAGATTAGTTTTTTATAGCATAAACAAGATAGAATAATTGGTATAAACATAAATTCCTTGTCGTTAAACCCGTTTCATCCATGTAAGTTTATATTTTTTGTCAAAGTTTTCGGATAGGTAATGTGTTTATTATCTTGAATTGATAGCTAAGCCATTGAATACCAATATTCTATTCCATTACTCACTTACTCCCAGGACCATCTATATCTAAGTTTATATTGGGCCGCACCAACATGTTCGGTCTTCAACATCTTCTTCTGACTACTGTCGCTCCAAGGCTCTCCATGTCAGTCTTAACCTGTTGCCACCATCTCTGTCTGGATCTTCTAAGGGGTCGCCTTCCTGGGGGGTCGGGTGCTAACACTTTTTTCAGGTTGGATGGCTCTTCGCCTCTTCTGTCTACGTGCCCAGCCCAGTATTCTCCTATATTTTATTTCGCTTACAATGTCTGGGCTATTGTAGAGGTCTATGGTTTCTTTATTATGTTTTTTCCTCTATTCTCCTTGTTTGTATGTGGACTCATATATCTTTCGCAGAAATTTATTGTTGAGCACTATGAGTTATTCCATTAAAAATATTACTAATAATACATAATTTATTTATGCAATCTTGAAGCATGCTTGATTTACATAAGAATTAGGGTGAAGTTGTATATGAGCATAAAGTGTCCATACGCTCATGATATTCAACTGCTTTTCAATAAATTAGAGAGAACATCAGAGTAAGTAGAATCATAGAGTAGAAAATTATCTTTATACTTTTATTTTATTACGTTTTCTCCAGTCCCGACTGGGTACGGTACGTACTTTTTGTTAGATTGGAAAATCTAAAAGCTGTATCAATTGTCACCATTAAATTTAGAAGAATACCAAGATTGAATGAATTTATGATAAATTGCAAAGAAAAACTTGAATTCTCTTTTAAAAAAGATAAAATTCTCCTTTTATACTCATATTATTACTTTTTCTTCAGGCCCGACTGAGTATATACCTTTTGTTAGATTGGAATATCCAAAAGCTGTATCAATTGTCACAATTAAATTTAGAAAAATACCAAGATTGAATGAATTTATGATAAATTTCAATAATCATCTCACCTGTGGGTTGTTTCGATTGCTTGAAGAAATCGAATTAAATTTGGATGTCGCAGCCCCCGAACAACCTGAATCTCTCTTGGGAGAAATTTTTTCAAATAATCTTGTGGAGCATGATTTTTCGAAATTATCTTCACAGCCACAACACATCCATGAGTCTCTGATTCGGCAAGCTATAAAACAGTTAGTTATAAATATTTTAGTTATTTTAAATTTAATAATAGAGTCAATGCTAAATTTCTTTAAATTAAATGGATTTTGCTATCACTTCTTAAATTTTATACAATTCTTACATGGCTATTTATTCCTTCTTGTCCACATGACTCAGATATGGATAAAATTCTATCTGACTCAAAAACTTGACTGTTTGAATGTCGTTGTTTTTTTTTCAAAATTTAAAGAACCAATAACAATGGTCGAGCCACATCCATTGATTTTTTATTATAAAAGCTTCTCATTTTTGTTAGAAAGAGATCTCCTTTTTTGGAGCTGAGATTCTTATTTAGTTATTCCATTTTTATATTATTTAAAAATGGTACTGTACCAGTAATCTTTATGACATTCAAAATAATTACTTCAGGCAAATAATGATATTAGCTTACCAAATAATTATTTATTTCTAATATGTTATTGTAATATTGTTGGTACAATTATAATTATAAGGTGGTATATCGTAGGTTGAGTGATAGGGAGAATTCTCTCTGGTCGTAACTCCTGATAAAGTATATTTTCATATTTGTAATTAACTAGCAGAAATTAGACCTTATAAAATCGCCTCTTTCTTGTCTATTATACCTGTTGAACTACTTGATTTACAGGAGATGTTGTTAAAGCGAAATATTCCATTACAAATTAACATTCAAATTTAAGTCATGCTCTCTATATAAAAATCAAATGCATCCACTATGAAAGGTGTCATAAATAAGAAAACTATAGTTTTCTAATATTCTTGAGATGCGGAAATATTTGAATTCCAGCTTCAAATACAGTCATGATTATTGAGTATTATTTTTGTTTATTAAAACATCGTTCATAGCACAAAGTGAAAGAGAAACTGACTGGTTGTTTGAATCAATAAACCTTGATTGCACGTGAGTGCATTGGATGGAGAGCGCACTTGTTGTTAGTTCTGTATCTAATGCATTCAACAACAATAACAAAGCTGAGTTTGGTTTGGCCGCGAATTATCACGTTCAAGGTGCTGGTCCTCACATAAATAGATGCTTTAATTTTGAATCGAGGCGCGATTCACCCTTTTAGATTTTGCGGTAAAAGTG
The DNA here is from genome assembly GCA_017141395.1 of Laodelphax striatellus. Taxonomy (NCBI): domain Eukaryota; kingdom Metazoa; phylum Arthropoda; class Insecta; order Hemiptera; family Delphacidae; genus Laodelphax; species Laodelphax striatellus. Next base: position 18,799,546 of record CM029530.1, read on the forward strand.
TACCATCTGTGTGGGATAGTCAGTCTGAAAAGAAGAATTGGGTTTTCTAAGATACAGGAACTGTTTCAGTACGGGCAGTTTTAAATTCTTGTACTTGGGGAATTCAATCCTATCTATAGACTGAATAACTCACGCAGATTTGGGGTAAAGTAGGTGTGAGGCCAGTGATAGTGGTATTTCGTGGACAAGCCAAGCTGAGCATCATACCTTCAAAAGGTAAGACATTACTTTTTTTTTTATCTTAAAACACCACAATATTCTTTATTATCGCAGCAAGCGAAATAATCCCCCATTAAAAGTTTTTATTTTTATTTTAAAACCCAAGAGGGTAACTTAATTATTTAAAAATCCAAACAAATATATTTTTGTTTTATAATTCTTTTTATTAATAAAAGAATTTATTATTTTACTATTATTAAAGTAATAATAATTATATAATTTATCATATCTATTGTTATCTTATTACGTCTATGACAAGCCTACTTATTTAAATAAATTTATATTCTATTACTTATTTAAAATAATTTATTATAACATTGTAATAAATAAAACTATCACATTTATCATTTTAGCATTCGATTTATTTATTATTTATTAAACCCCACCGTTACATATTTGGTGGAGGCTTAAAGGGTTTTTTAATCCAGCTCTAAAATTTGGACTTTCCCGGTAGCCTTAAAAAGAATTTTGTGGTGAATAACTAATAACTAATATGGCAGATAGGAGTTCCCAAATGACCCTAAAAACATCAGTTAGTGAAAACTGCATCGAATTTAAGAATTTTTCGAATCATTTTGATAGAAAGTTTATCTGTGAACTATTGTGTAAAAACTGAATAGGATGTCTTTTAAAATTGATTGAATTATTGAAGGATTTTATTTAAGATTTGTAAAAGTAAAAATTAGAGGAAAATGGATAAACTTAGGCCCTTATTGACACCAAAATCTTTCTCAAATGATAGAGAAGAAGACATAGAAGATTTCTTTGATTATTTTGAACGAGTTTCCTCAGCAAATGGCTGGGATGAAAACGATAACTTAATATATTTATACTTCTATTTGGAAGGTTGTGCTAGAAAGTATTTTGAAGTGATTAGTAATGAATTGAAGGATAAAAATAATTTGAAATTTTCAACAGTGAAGGAAAAATTATTAAAATATTTTCGATCTCCCTTGAAAATCGATAAACTCGAATTTGAATTGAATAACTGTAGAATGCAACCTCAAGAAGATGCTAAGAACTTTGTAGTAAGAGTTTTATTCCTATGTAACAAGTTAGATTCAAATATGCATGAGAAAAGAATAATCAAATTCATTTTGAAAGGACTGTCCTCGGAAATATTAGAAAGAATTGTCATGTTAGAGAATAGCACCATTGAGAAATTGATTAATAATTTAGAGAAATTTGAATTATCTCGTTATTTGTTAAATAATCAGTGTAGTTTTTCTCAAGTCAAAGAGGATTTGAAGCAGAATCAAACATTATTAGATTTGGAACGAAAGATAGATCATTTATTGGAGAATCAGAATTGTGTTGATGAAAATGAGTTTTATAATGATATTAATAATGAGTTGTCGCAAGTTGTGAATAAGCATAGGTATGCTAATGTTAGGAGGCAAGCAAATAGAAAACATTGTAAGATTTGTGGTAGGAATAATCATTACACTCGAGATTGTTTCTATAACTCAAGTTATAATAAACGTAGGAATTCTAAAAAGTGTGCCTTATGTGACAAGAGAGGTTATGAAATTAAAAGGTGTTATTTCAATGGTAAAACGTTTCCAGAAAATGCTAAAAGCAATAAAAATGATTTTATTGATAGGAAAGAAAAATCTTCCATTAGAGATGAGCAGTTAATGAATAGGCGAGAATCTAATAATGATATTAATTCAGGTGAAATAACAAATTGTAAATCAGCAAATTGTGTTGAAAGTAAAATCGCTGACTCAGTTTTGAAAGTACGAAATGCTAGACAGAACATTCCAATTCATGTTATTAATGAAACTAGTAGGCCTGATGGAATTGTTTTTGGAGTGAATTCAATAATACAGCGGCAAGCTGAGTTTTCAAATAAATTATTGCAATCTGATAGCGCAAGTGTTTTGGAGATGACCCAATTAAATTATTGTGATAGTCAGGAAATGAAAACAACTCAGTTTACAAATGAGAAAATTACAAGGTTAGAGAATAGATCACGAGCTTGAAGCGTCGTTTGAAGCTTTTCAATGAAAGAAAAGATTTGTAGTATTGAATTAATATTTTGATTTATTAATATTTAATATTATATATGAATATTTTTATGTACCGTAATTAAAGTATAATGATATTATTAATTGGTAATGGATAGTGGTTATTGGAGTTGAATGAATGTGATTATTTTGAATTATATCATAAGTTCTATATATATATTATTATTTTACATATTATATTAAAAAAAAAATTGGGAAATTATATCTATAAGAATTAGACGAATCATTATTGTCCAGTACATAAGTTTTATTAGGACTATAGGTTTTGAGTTATCAGCTTTTAAAAATTTCGACCTTCTTAGACTTTATAACTTTATATTAAGGTTCCTAATTAATTTTTTCGAAATATTTTCATTAATTATTATAGAAACATATATTGTTAATCATTTGTACTGAGAATATAATAGATTCTATTATTCCATGGTTAAATATTAAGAATTATATTGGTACATGTACCGTTTGTGGATAGGATTTTAGGCTTTATATCCTTATTTTAGGGTTTTCAGTGAATATTATATAGAATATTTTCAGTAATTATTGAAGATCCATATGGTATTAGCCTGTTCCACAGATAATATAAAAGGATTTCATTACTCATTTATGAAATAAAACGGATTATAAGTGTACTTTGACAGTTGACGAAACGGCATTTTTATATTTTAGACCTTTATATTAAGGTTCCTACTAAATTTTTCAGCAATATTCTCAGTAGTTATTGTAGATCCACATCATGTTAAACATTTCTAATGATAAAATGAATGATATTATTATTCAATGGTTAAATAATACGTGTAATAATATCACATTGACCAAGCAAATATAGGATTCTAGAGTTCATGCTTCTATACTGAGATTTCTAAATAATTTTTTAGTAATATTTTCAGCAAATAGTAAAGTTGAAGATACTGTTAATCATTTTTGATGATATTGTAAATGATATCATATTTCAATGGTTTAATAATTATGGTTAAAAGGCAAATTTGACCTTCTGAGAATTGAATGTTGAAGTTTTAACAGTTATATTAGAGTTATTGATGAAGTTTATGAAAATATTATCAATAGTAATTTATGATCTATGTATTGTTAACCAGGTTTAACAATAATATGAATGTTTTATTTATTTCATGATTTAATAATAATGGTTACGATGAAAAATTACTTTTCTGAAGACAGATTTTTGAGTTTTATACTCTTATATTAGTGATTTCAATTAATTTTATGAAAATATTCTCAGTAATTATTGTAGAATTATACAATGGTTAGCAGTTTTCATGATAAAATGAGAAGTATATTTATGTCAGGGTTAGATAATGAACGTTATTTGTTCAATCAATTCTTTGAAGACAGGATTTTTGCTATTTGAATCGTTATTGTAGCATTCCTATTGAATGTAATAAGAATATTTTCAGTAATTATTATAGGTTTGAACATGGTTCATCTGTTCTAGTTGTAATATGAATCGTATTTTCAACAGCTAATTGAATAATAAAGCTTTTATGTTGAGTCGATCTGTCAATGAGGACAGAAGTTTTCTATTAGCGCACGATATTAGCGGCGCGAATTTTAAAAAAATATTCATCACAGAATAATTGTTAGTGATATTTCGTAGAACAATTCAGTTAGTGGATTACAAGTGTGGCATACTTGCGAAAGTTCAGCTATCTTTGTCGTTAGTTTAAATTATTATGAAGGTTTTCACGGCAAAGATTATTATTTAAAGTTTAATAAAAAGAGAGAAACAGAATTATTTCATTATGGAGAGATAATAAAATATGTACAGCATATTATGAATCATTGTGACGATTTAAAAGTAAAGTAAAGAAACTGTAAATTAAAGGAAAGTAAAGTAAAGAAAAAGTTTATATTCATTCTGTTATATTGCTGTCATTATAAAGATGATAGTATAACTAACATCAAGAGTCTTTGATTGAATAAATTGACATAGATTGTATGAAATATATGTTGTTCTATAACTATAGTATGATTAATAATTGTTCTGATTTCAGATATTGATCCAGTATAAACTGTGCGATTAAATTGTCCTTAATTATAGATAGTTTTTTTAAACAATATCCAACCAACCAAAAGTAGAGTTTTTTTTATTATTATATCATTAATGTACATGATTATTGTTTTATTGTAATTTCTATTAGAGCCTTTTATTATTGTATAATTTAACGATTTTTATAAATTTAAATTCAAGGATTCAAGTGGTTATACTAACAGTAGAGTTTTTATTATTGTACAGAGGTATCCTTTCCAATTATTATTTTTATTTTCAAAATTCAATCATGAATTTCCCTTTATTAACCTTCCTTATGCTGCTTCTCACAACGCACACACATGCAGTTAAGATCTTCGCGGGAGTATTCTTCAAACAGTTAGAACACGGAGTGGCGTACGAGTCATCAGTTCCATTGACATATGAGGCGGATTTCCCGGAAACACAGCAGGACGTTCTACAGGCTGAATCTGTGTTCTGGCCAACATGTCACCAAGCAGATTGTAATATGGCGGATGCTGTACAAATGCTGTACAACTCTACAAATTCAATACTGATGAGTGGTCATCAGGCAATGGAATCTTCACTTCATATGGGACCTCTGACCACCCGGAAAATCGAGCGATCGAAGCGTTGGGCGACTTCTTTCACTTCTGCTGTTCAGTGGCGACCGACGGTGAGCTTCACAAATTGGAGTTCAATGAACAGAAGGTGGCTGATCATCTAAATGCTTTCCAAGGATTAGTCTCAGACGATCATAAGGATTTAATCAAGATTTCCAGAAACTTGAAGCTGTTTGCAGGGAATTTTTCACAACAATTCCACGAAGCCTACACCAAGTTAACAGACAACGTGAAGTTATTAATTCAGAAGAATCAACATCAAGAAGAAACGCTGATTATTGATCAGTTATTAGCTTACATTTTCACCTATATTCACATGTTAATATACTATCACGACAAGAGTATATTAGCACTACAAAGGAGCGTTGTGATAAGAAACTTTTATTTTCGTCTCTTGTAAATCCAAATTTATTACGAACGGATCTCTTCAAGTTGGAAAAACGATACAAACTGAAAGGGTATCAACTAGCAATCCCTTTATCAGATCTTCAACGATACTTCGATCTTCCACTTACAACTTGTGTCTTCAAAGATAATGCAGTAGTCTTCAGCGTGAAGGTGCCGTTGATTCGTACTGAAGGGCGTTACCAGCTGTATCAGTACATATCAGCACCCATGTACTTCAAGGGCCAGTCATGTCGTTTGCAGCAGAGGGAGTTCATCTTGGCAAAGCGGGAACAAGACGGCGCAGTGCAACTTATAGCAGGTCAGCATTTGGCTACTTGTAAGCCGCAGACGGATTTCCTCTGTTACTTACCTCGTCAGCGAACGGACGGTCACATGTCTACAAGCTGCATTAATCATTTATTAACATCGGAGGAACATCAAGATATTCACAAGCTGTGTAAATTGGATTGCATCCCAGCGGGAGACAGGATGGAGATCGTTGAATATTCACCAACGGAATTCATCATATCCAATATTCAAGAAAACTCAACGGTAGAATGCAAGGAGGGGTCGAGTCATCAACTGCGGAGTCATCCAGGAGCATCGTACGTGGAGCTACCGTGCGATTGTTCTATCATGGAGAGACAACGTGAGTTAGTTAGAAAACCTTCCTTGTCATTCTCAAACCTCTATTAGTTTAAATATTCAACATTTTTTACCTTTGAATTGGGTGAAATTTAATTCATTGAAGATAGATGTCTTAAAGCCACATTTGAATCCGAAATTTTCTAATATTAGTGAAATTCTCAAAGATGAGATAGAAGTACAACTACCTGATTTGATGATACATGATAGAATATCTTCGAATATTTTTGAAAAAATAGAGTTACCCAATGATTGGGGTAGCATTGTTAATTCAACAAGTTTTTGGTTGGTTGAGCATATTATCTATTTTGTGTGTTTATTTAGCAATAAAATTGTATATTTTAAAGTTATCAACACTTAGGGCAGAGAAGCCAACTATTCAGATAGTAGATCGATAGTTCGTATTCAATTAAAATCTTAATTTTTCTCTCTCAATGTTATAAATTGTTTTGTTTATCATTATTGTATCACTTATTGTTTATCTTATTGTAAATCATAATTATTAGACTATTGTTATCACAATTATCAAATGAGTAGTAATTGTTTGTTTTCATTTTGTTTTCTATGTTCATTAGAGAGAGATGTATTCTTACAAGTGAACTAAATGTAATTTATCTTTATGTATAGTTCATTGATAGATATATGTTTGTTTAAGTGTAATAACATTTATTGGTTTTGAGGATAAGAACACCAGTGTTAACGATTTCTGCTGTAAAATGTTTGTAATTTCTTTAATGAGGTCACTTTGATGCGTGCCACTTTTTGTTTACTGGTGCAGAAATATTAATCTGTCATCATTATAATGTTGAAATATAGCCTTCAGCTCATTATTGATTAGCACGTGGTGGTGTATAAACCTATTGGAGGTTGAGTGTTGTTGTGTATCATTCATTGGGATTTGGTTTTAAGTAATCAGTCAGATTTCATTTTTTTTTCTTTTTTTTTTCAATCACTAAAGTGTGTAAATTTTATTAATTTTTTTTAAACGACAGTCATTCACCCTGGGTCACGACTGAGGGTCCAGTCTCCCAGTTGGGTGGGTGATATGTCATAAATAAGAAAACTATAGTTTTCTAATATTCTTGAGATGCGGAAATATTTGAATTCCAGCTTCAAATACAGTCATGATTATTGAGTATTATTTTTGTTTATTAAAACATCGTTCATAGCACAAAGTGAAAGAGAAACTGACTGGTTGTTTGAATCAATAAACCTTGATTGCACGTGAGTGCATTGGATGGAGAGCGCACTTGTTGTTAGTTCTGTATCTAATGCATTCAACAACAATAACAAAGCTGAGTTTGGTTTGGCCGCGAATTATCACGTTCAAGGTGCTGGTCCTCACATAAATAGATGCTTTAATTTTGAATCGAGGCGCGATTCACCCTTTTTAGATTTTGCGGTACAAGTGTACCATCTGTGTGGGATAGTCAGTCTGAAAAGAAGAATTGGGTTTTCTAAGATACAGGAACTGTTTCAGTACGGGCAGTTTTAAATTCTTGTACTTGGGGAATTCAATCCTATCTATAGACTGAATAACTCACGCAGATTTGGGGTAAAGTAGGTGTGAGGCCAGTGACAGTGGTATTTCGTGGACAAGCCAAGCTGAGCATCATACCTTCAAAAGGTAAGACATTACTTTTTTTTTTATCTTAAAACACCACAATATTCTTTATTATCGCAGCAAGCGAAATAATCCCCCATTAAAAGTTTTTATTTTTATTTTAAAACCCAAGAGGGTAACTTAATTATTTAAAAATCCAAACAAATATATTTTTGTTTTATAATTCTTTTTATTAATAAAAGAATTTATTATTTTACTATTATTAAAGTAATAATAATTATATAATTTATCATATCTATTGTTATCTTATTACGTCTATGACAAGCCTATTTATTTAAATAAATTTATATTCTATTACTTATTTAAAATAATTTATTATAACATTGTAATAAATAAAACTATCACATTTATTAATTTAGCTTTCGAATTATTAATTATTTATTATTAAACCCCACCATTACAAAGGAAAAAGTATTTTCAGTTAATCTACTCTATATAGTAGGTACCGTACGAAATTGGATAGAAAAATAAAATAAAGAATTATTTAATAGTTTGCTACATACGTACTAGATTAAAAATATGTGTCCTATAGAACAAATTAGGTTTCTATCAGTGGCGGATCTAGAAATGGATTTTGGGGGGGGCTTAAAACAGATGACCGGGGGGGGGGGGGTAGTTGATTATTATTAGAATGATATTCTTATGATAGGTCTCCCTTTTATTGATTTCATATGGATTTAAACTTAAACTGCACTTAATATAGTATAAAATACTTTAAAAATAATAATAAACAAGAAATCGTACATTATATCCATTTTATAACAAAAAAATTAACATTTTTGGAAGTTATATTTATGTACAAAATATTATTGCATATTATGTTCATTAGTGTTTTACGTGAACCGAGAACCAGTTTTTCTATCAATGCCTCTCAAGCGATTTCTTGCAATTTCACTTCATTTTTTGCTATTCCACATTATTTCCTCGAGACTTAGCAAGAAATAGATTATGATTTGTATTATTAACATAGATGAACTTTGAAGAGCTAATCTCGTTCATAGAGGTTTTTGGCAGGATAGAAGGTTGCCGGGATCGAATAATTGGATCCAATGTTCCACGATTATACAACATAGAAAAGAACCGGGCTACCCCATTTCATGCGAAGTAAACCATACTTTTGATGAAAATTTTACTGGCTTTTATAAAATTTTGAAGACTTAGAAGTAATGGTGGAATTCGGTCATTATTGCTAATGAATATTTATATTAAGAGCTTGAAAACTAATTTATAAATAATATATTATAATATTTATAATTTATAAATATTAAAATTATATTATATAACATTTGTATGAACTTTACATAAATTCTCATTAAAAAATTTCCAGGCGTTTTGGGGGGGGCTTCAGCCCCAAAGCCCCCCCCGTAGATCCGCCACTGGTTTCTATAATAATTAAAAAAACAATTTCGTCTTATAAATCTAGATAGGTACCTGGGTATTGGGAATTGAATAAATTGAATTTTAACAGTCGTCGTCTCTCATTATTACCCCTCTCATTACCCACGCACAAGCCTAGAGCCCATGTGGGCATCACCCTCGAAAAAAAAATTAAAAACAAAGTGAATCATGCAGTACCGGTAGGCTATAGTTTATTGGTGTAACTTATATTCGCACTAGAATAAAAGTACCACTTGGTGTGTTATTACTGTTGAAATAGATTATGTAGAAGCCATGCTGACTTATGTAGTGTTGGTTTGAATGTAAGTATGGATGAAGGGTAGAAGCCTACCTTGACCATGGCATAGGACCCACTGCCAATGGTGCGGCCAATCTTGTATCCATGGCTGGCGAGCACAGTGCTCCGCGTCTTTTCGGCTGCATCTGCCGACTCCCGAATGCTACTCGCATCTGGAGAAGCTGTCGCCGTCTTTGATGCTAATAAATTGTTTGCGTCCGCTGCTATTACTTCTGCTGCATTATTTAGAAGTGTCATTTCCCAAAGTTGTAATGTTTGTCCATATCAGACGGCAGTAGCTGGTTTGACAGTTGTCATAGAGATGATTTCTTCTGCTCATTGAAACCTCTCCATCAGTCATGTTATTGCGGTTGAACTTATAATATTATAGATTTGGCGTCGGCTGGAACATTATTAACATGTGATACAGATTTATGACAGCTTGTACACCTGGCAGCTAATGAGTGTGGAATAGATAGAGATGCACATTTTTGCGTATATTGTCAATAAATATTATGGTGAGTTAAGAATCATATAAAAGGATTCTTATTTCTCAACAAAATATTAAAATGATATTACCTGAATAATTTATTTTACATCTACGAAATGTACGATATTAATGTTTATGAATAATTTCAGGTGAAGACATTAATTTTATGAACATTCAAGTACCTATTTAGAAATGCACAAGACGTGAATAAGGCTACTATACAAAAGTATTCACAGTATATACAAAGTACAGAGCGTGCCATCCAAATTGGCGTCTCACTAGAGCATGCGCGTTGATCGCTTTCTCCCACTACAGTGCCTGCTGACTCGCGGTACAGTAAATTTCAAAAGTTCATTCAGCTGGCAAACTCAGCTTTATAAAAAAATTCATATTCGCATCGGTTACCTAGCAGTACTATGATGTTATTTGCTTCACTGACTGTACTAGCCTTAGCGGCTGGAGGGGAAGCGTGGTGGGAGAGATTATCCATCTCTCTCGCACAGCCTCCCCTAGACGCCAATTTGGATGGCACGCTCTGTAGTAAAAGCTACTATACAAAGTTAATTCATTCTTTAAATGGTAGGTATACCTACCTGAGAATTATTTCATCATCTATATATTTTTAAATCTACGATTTCATGATCTAGAATGCTAGATAGTGATGAAAGCTTTATTTAATTTATATAGCTGCAAAAACTTTTTCAAAATGTTCTTTTAGTTTTTATTGGAAAACTAATATATAAATTAAAGAAGTTAAGTTCCAAAGAAATAGAGTACCTACTGTCTTTTACATATTTTATTGAAATTTTCTTTTGATTGAGAAAATGGAAGAGTAGTTTAGAGAATGTTTCAAAAGTTTTAATTAGTTCAGAGAAATGCTTTCATATCTCATATAAATACCAATAAATGATTACGTTAATGTGAGAATAACTTACATGATTATAGTTGAAGATTGTATTATTTTTCCATATTGATTGATTCCTACATACAGTAATGTAATAGAGAAATAATGGTTTTGATTATCTTTTTAATTTCTACTATGCATGAATTCTATAGAATGAGATGCAAATCCATGCTATAGGCCTACCCATGATGGAATAATAAAGTTATTTCTAATTTTAGATTACCTCAAGCAGTATTTTTAAAAGTAAGTTTTGCACATTCTTACCTGAAACAATATAGGTATCCTTTTTTTAATCACTGTCAATTAAAAAAAAAAAATATTTCAATTCAACTTTATATTTTACTTTTTTCTGCAAATTCTCCAACACTACAATAAAAACACAGAAAACTCTCCACAGTTATAAGCGCGACACAGTTTCATTATCAGCACTTCAGGTTTCCACTAATTGTGTGTTAATGAATTACCAGCTTTAAAACATCACAAGTTAGTAACTTATCAACATTAATTAATCACGAACATAAACATAAGACACAATATTTTTTAATTTGAAAGCGAGTGGAGCGAGCCGACAAATAAGTCCTTTCATTTTCTGAATGAGACAACATGGAACTGTTTAACAATCGCCGGTGAAAAGAATTCAGTTATCATAACAGTGAGGAATAGAACAGGTGTTGACCCTGAAATGAAAGACAAAAATAGCTGCCAAAACTATCATCATTAAAGTTGGAATCTGATCATCTCTCTAGCCTCCAATCGGCTTAAACTTTGTTTTTGTGTCCCTTCCCAATTAGATGCTTTGTCTATCCTTGTTTTATTTATACTCTCATCCATTCCAATATTTCCTTCGCTCTCATCTCAGTTATTCAAGCAAATGATCCGAGCTCGAATCATCTATTTTATTCATAACTACAGCGAACACCAGCACATGCACATCCAAAACTAGGTCAATATATTACAGCCAAATTTTATTCTATTAAAGGAAGTTATTCTATATTATGTCGCCAGTGGCAATAAAATACTTATATAAAATCCTTTTTCATGGAGAACAATGAATGTACTGTACTATATACCGGTGGAATACACCACAGCTCCTGATACCGGTAAGGTTTTAAATACTACTGTATTTTAAACATACTGTATTAGGTTCTAATTCTCCGTCATAATTTATTTGAAAATCAATCTTTTAAAATGTTATATTGAAGTTTTTTTTAAATTATCTTCTTTATATAAAATAGACGAACATGTTTTTTGTAATCAGAACTCCTCCGTGGTTTCTTAACCGATTTTCTTATTTCACATCTCATTTGATAGATCTCATTGAGTAGATGTTTGATAAGGTCTTACATTTTGAAAAAAGACACCGTGGAAATGAGGAATGTACGATCAAAGTTTCAATTTTTGCCATTGTTTCAACATAGGAATAGGTGAACTGAAAATTTTCATATTAAGCTATATTCCAACTTATGATTTTTGATGATTAGTTGTTTTGGAACAAAAATTTCATTTTTCATTGTTTTTATTGCACTTATTCATTGTTGAAGGGCATTTGTGAAGAGAGAGGGAGAAAGAGAAAAAGAAGATAAAGATAGAGGATGAGAGAAAGAAAATAGAGGGAGAAGAGGAGGAGGAGTGGGGAGGAGTGAAGTGGTGGTGGAGGAGGAGGAGGAGGAGGATTGAAAACTATTATTTTTACGTAGTTCAATAGTCGCAGTTTTGTGCGACCTGGGTTGTCCTAGTTTTTAATAAAGTTCTAAGATCTTTATTCTTTTTGCAGTCATAATCAAACAATAAGTGCCAAGACGTTCCTGCATGTGTATGATCTTTTACATGTTATTTCAAAAATAAAGTATCATAAGAAAGAGCCTGTATAATTATTACATACCTTCAATAACAAGCCTACCTCAATCTCAGAGTAGGCTACTAATGAAAAGTCAAGTACCGCACATTTTATACCTATAACTTTTTATATTTCTTTTTTTGTAAAAGGATAGTAATTATGACTGATAGGCTAAAGTCTAGTCTAGATAGTCTATTCATCTAATATAAATTAGCAATATTCAAATTTTCTTTTGAATATATTTTGAAAATGTATTGAGGTTTTACTAGTCTACTAAATTTGGTAATGTTATTAACAATAATTTGATACATTTTAGTGATTATTAATTTTAGAAGAAATTACATTCATGAAGTCAGTACTAAAATTCCTCTAATTCATTTAATAAAACTCTCTGCCATGAGTTCCTATAAGAGTAGCGAAGTACGGTATTCACATTTCGGTCGGTCAGTAAAGGAGCTTGCTTGAGAGAATACAAATATGAGACAATTAAATAATTTGTCATAGCCCGGACCGGAGTGTTTATTTTTGAACACAGAGCTTCACACCCAGGAGATTAAAACTAGACAATCAATTCCAAGTTTGAATTAGAATATTGTTCTTTGAAAATCCAATAACACTTTCGGGTTGAACACAAATTTCCAACACAATTTGATTGTTATTAAACATTATTTAGGTACTTCACATAATCTATTATTTACTTCTTCAATTAGTTAGGCCTACTTCTGGAAATTAATTGTAATAATAAATTATTGAATAGAAATTTATTTTTTGGCTACAACTATTTCATCATTAAATTGGAAATTTTTACTGCAGGAAGCCTACAGATTAAATTATATTATCACACAATATATATTATATTTTTATTTTATCAGTTTGATACTCTTGAAACAAAAGTTTTCACTTTTGATACTGTAATCAGACATGTGTAAGCAATTATTTTATATTGGATTGAGTAGTCATTCACCCAAGTGCGGAATTTTTATTTCATTTTAACAATAAATTGAACTGTACTTTTTAGTACCTACCATATTGAACTGTAATTTTTTGATAACTCATCCTATAGATTCTTATCAATGAATTACAAATCGAATATAGCTGAATGAATTAAGGCTTTCATTAAATTATAGTTTTGTCATGGCCAGCTATATATTTGAATTTATCGTTATGTTTTACATTAACTTGTATATAAGTTCTGAAATTAACTAATTAATGAAATAAGGATGATGAAGAATCGACCAACGGCTCTAAAACAAGTGATATAAATGAAAATTATTAGTCTCGTTGAGGAAAATATTATCCCTACGGTAGGTAAATCAGCTTAGAAATAATCTCAGTAGATGGTACATCAAGAAAAAATAATAATAACATTGCGCTTGTCTCATTGTTTCTTATACTCCTATTAATTTAAGTTAGAACTGAACTGGTCATTAGCAGAGTGCTAGATTGCAGTCAAACTTCATTATAAAAAAACTTGTGATGTTTTGTATAATGAGTCAACGTATTTATTCACCTTTTATTTTTGTTATCAAAATGTATTGGAAGATATTGAGCGTGTGTTGCATGCAGGGGTGCCCCTCCCCTCCCCAAGGCTGATGGCGCAATTCCCCCCCAAAAACTATGACTCATATTCCTCCCAACCAAAAAAAATCCAAATTTTCCCACATATATAAATACTAGCCTATACTTTTTAGCTAAGTTTATTAACATAGGTACGAATTCAACATCCCTACTTCACATTAGAATTATCAGAAAATGTCAATGATGCGGAATTTCAAGTAATTTCCATCAACTTGATTCTTGCTTCTTCTAATTTCCTCTAGAAGAAAAGGAAATTAATTGTAAAAAATCAAATATAAATGATTGAATAAATCATCTAGGTGTACATTTCTACTACAGCAGGATCCAATTAACTTGACAGAAGTCAGCTGTTCCAGTAATAATTAAACAGTGATTTCGACACAATAATCAAAAGGCTTGAAAGTCTTAGAAACCTTTGAAGTCTTTAAAAGACCTTTTTAAAGAAGACCTTTCAAAGAATAACTTTTTAAAAGACATTTTCAATAATCTGCGAGATTCAGCATTTGTAGGTTAAGTATTGTGATATTGCTCTTTCGAACAGCTGACTTCTGACAAGTTGAATTGGATTCTGCTATACCTACTTCTACACATGCATCTTTTCACTCATATTGCAAATTTTTGGGTAGGACAACTACCTACCTATATTATAATAATTAAAACTTCCATGTTTCAAAACAGATTCTCTCATGAAACTCTTTATTGTTCATACCTTTGAATTTTCTGAATTAAGTTGAATTTCACACAATACTATTCCAGAAATTTTCATGAGCTCGTTTCTTACAGCGCACCGATTCTCTTTTAAAACTTCCCGCTACTTGAGCATGGCGAATTAGTTTTCTGACAAGTGCTGCCACCTGTAGCTCGTAACCGTAAGCTATTGTGACAGACATGCTCGCAGGTAGAGAGAACAGAGAAGAAAATAAGGATCAGAACTTTGCTCAGCTGCCACAGTTCAGTTCAGTCTTCAGTGTTCACGTTCACTTCTTCGTTGTTGTTTCTGTATCGTGCTTGCTCGAGTATCAGTTCTTTGCGTAGCTCTACGATTGTTATGTTTTTGTTGATATGAGTCAACTTGAAAGAAATTTTAACAATGGTGTGTTAGGAATTATTATTTCGGATTTGTAATTACGTCTTCCGTGTGTGTAGTGTTTCAATTAAAGCAAATAAAATTTTAGAATTTATTGTTCAATCCGGCAAAACTTTTCAGTACGCGTAGCACCAGCGTGTGTGTAACGGAATGTTATTATTTACCAGTGTTGAAAGTGCCGATGTCAGTGTTGTGAACGTTATTTTTCACCCTCATGCTGCTACAACGTTTTGTAAATCTATAGAAACCATAATCGTGGTTTGATTAGAAGGTGAGTAAAGAGTATAAAGAGTTGCTCCATGTTTAAAATTATCATTGCGGTACAGTTAAGTGCTGTCAAATCAGTGATTTAAGTTGACTTCTTTACTCCAAATGTTACCATTAAATTAATTAATAACTTACAAGCTATTAAAGTACCAACTAGGTTTCTGGGCTTATCGGCTAAATAATTTCAAGTAAATTGTACTTGATTCTTTAGAAAATTGACATTTCATGGTTTTTTAACCGTAAAACGTTTATAACAGAACCTTGCAGAGTTGCAGCTCTAGCAAGCAGGTACTGTAACTGCTTTTTGGCAGCTTCATTAGGTAGGTACAGTACCCGGTAAGTTACTGGTAAGTTATCTCTTCACCTTTCTTATCAGACTTGAATTTTTCAATTAGTTTCTTGCTACAGATTGTGCAAGACTCCTCTTAAACATTTGCCGATTTAGTTTCGGGCTAAGTTAGCTCTTCTTATTAATTTCAACTAGGTAAGGTACAACAATATTGTTTATTGCATTTGCTTATCCGTCATCCCAAAAATCTCAGGTTCTGTTTTCTCATAATCATTCAATAAAATTGAGGAATTCCGATTGGTAACCTGCAGGTGTAGCCAGGGGTGGTGCCATGACAGGTGCAAATGATGAAAAGGGACCTTGATGACGCATATCGGGAAGGCTTCGCCGTAGGGGTTAGTGAGGGGGGCAGAATCCAGAGTGAACAAGTGGTTAAAAGTTACGAAATGTTTTACTTGTAGGCCTACTGTGTAGCTAAGACTTATTACGATTTAATGCGGGCTTGTAAATGTTGAATTTGGTGATAAAAAATCATATAAACTACAGAGTAAACGTGTGGCCATTTGTGTGAAGCACTCCATAACAGTATGTGGAGATCAATATTTTTGCCAAATTTCTGAATTTTGATATGGATTACAGGCAAACATAAACCCCACAAACATGTCGTGGGGGGAAATTTTTGTAATTTTTTCCCCCAGGAAATTTTGTAATTTTTACCCTTATAAAACACATTTTAATGCTTCCTGTAATGTAAATTTTCCTTTTTGGTTTTAGCTGAAACACAATGTTAATGTTTTACAGTTTTGTCAAGGGTTTTGTCTTTATTGCAACATGGCGGGCCACATAAAATCGGCTCGCGGGCCGCATCCGGCCCGCGGGCCGTAGGTTGGGCAGCCCTGGCATAAATGATGAAAAATGAACACTGACAAAGACAAAATGTAGGTTTGAAATAAATCACTTATCATAACATATGATATGATTTTCATTCCAATGCAAATCTTATGGGAATTGGCAAAAGTATGACGGTTTTGTCGGAGCTGACCAATCAAAAGTTTGACATGCAATGTCCACACTGTGACTATATAGTATATAGTCTCTGTAAAAACGATGTTGAATTTGATGCCGGAGCTAGTTACGCTCCGGCTAAAATTAAGCCGAGTTTAAGAAATCAATATTCCAGAAATTATTTGTTCAGGGAACACCAGTGTGAAATTGAATATTGTACGGTAATATTGCATCTTGCATATTGTTGCTCTCCGCCAATAGATATTAGTTGTGAATATACAGAGGGATCTTCTTCAGAAGAATCCTGCTGAATAAATAAATAAATAGACATCTTCATCCCTTTCCCAAGATCCTCATGAGGATGGGAAATGATACGCTACGAGAAACCAATAAGGGATGACAAATTTATTATTTGGTACTGTAGCTCTACAAAATGCTTACATTTGCGAGATGCAAGAAGCATTTCAAGATGCTTATGTTTTTCCGCTCTGCCTAATGCACTTCCATTGAACTGGAAAAAACAGAGCTATAAACATGTTGGTTGAGTTATTGACAACATGACTGGCGATGCGGAAAAATTTATGCGAATCCACATTCAAGATTCAGGACACTATACAGTCAACTTGATTTGTAGGAGCATTTCAAGATGTTCTCTCTTCTACTATAGAAGATAGAAGATAACCATAAGAGACAAATGTGTCTACAGCGAAGTACATGCATTACCACAAAGGCTAAGCGTACAAGGAGGTTCATGTATATCATCGCATTAGAAATTGGTGTTTCGGAGGGCAGGTCAAGCCATCAGTCCCGTTTGCCTGAAAAGTAGTAGGTTAATGTAAATATTCATCTTTCATCACTCTTTCTAGAAGCCTAGAGCTCATTCAGTCTCCTTTCTGTGGTTTGGTGTGACGGCCGGTTCGCCATACCATCAAGGCTACTGATGAAGACTTCATCAGATATGATGATACAGTATTAGATATTAACCAACGAGGTGCCATCTAAAACTGCTGCTTTGAAACTGTTCCAAACAGCTAATTAAATAATACTGATTATTGATCAAATCTACGTGATCATAATTACGAGATATATTTTATATTGGTTTCAGATGAATTATAATGGGTTATCTGTATGTGCATCACATCTTTCAATTCATCTTGGTTTTATTTATACTAATACATAACTGAAAAATGAAAAGGAATCTTGGAGAGACTGGAGTATTTCACCAGGATTCTGTAATCCTACTATATTCGCACTGATTAGTTCAAGGTAAAAATGAAATTCTAATCATTTTTCTTCAATTCTACTCTCTGGGACACTGAGAACTGACTCTGTGGTGTCATTCTCATGTGTCTGCAGCTAGCTAGTAGTTTTCTGATGCCCGGTTTTTTAGTCGTTCAATAAATATTTTATCGATTCAATAGCGCTATTGATTCCATAAACATGAGAATTGCGTTTTTTGAACACTCGATAGCGCTATTGGATCTATAAAGGTCAATTCCCACATTGACGACAACGACACGACGACGACATTCTCATTTCGTTCTGCGCATGCGTCACCAGCCCATGCTCTGATTGGTCCATGTCTATCTTTGTTTACAAATGAAAGCTCTCAAGTCTCAAAATTGCAGTACCGGTATGACTTGAAAAGGTTTGTATTATAATTTTATTTACTGATCATTATATTTATATTGTTGTACTAATATTATTAATATTAATTGACAATTGATTCCGAACAGCGAACATTCAAAGTTCCTACCTAGTCACTTAACCTAGAAATTCGGCTGGTCAGAATTTCTAAAAGGATGGACCAATCAGAGCGCGGGCTGGTGACGCATGCGCAGAACGAAATGAGAATGTCGTCGTCGTGTCGTTGTCGTCAATGTGGGAATTGACCTTTAATCTCTCGATAAACTATAGAGCCAAAATCCAGCACATAAATATTTATTGAACCAATAACTGCACAGCTGGAGATTATTTTAATCAATTTTTAATCTAGGTTAGTTTGTGTTCCGTTTATCATAAGTATCTCGGCTTCCAATAGAGATATCAATTCAAACTTTTTCTCATTCTTTACAAAATTAATTTTTCTATAATTTATTTCATTACCATTTTACTCTTAACTCTAGTAGTTTCATAGTTATTTGTGAAATAATGAAGAAAAATACAGATTTATTGCTTAAAAAATGTTTACTTCTGCAAATAAACGTTTACATGATTGTTTTACTAAAAAATGTTTTGTATAAAATTTGTAGAGCATTCCATTATCTTCAATTTAAATAATCACAATTTATGTTTCACTTCACGTGAACGTGAGAAAACGTCCATCAAAGTTCTCTACAATTTGAGACCAAGTAGGCATTTTCATCTTGTCTACTTCAAGGATGACAAACTGAGGAAGCCCCTAAATTTTATGAGAGAGTAAAATATTGATACGGTGACCAATGAAAGAAGAAATTCTCGTCTTTTAATTCATATTAATACTTTCATTCTCAAATGGCTGATAGAAAAGGATCACGCAATCTAAAACGGTAGACTGTAGAGAAAACAGTTACCGACAAAGAATAAAACAGATGAATGGGTACAGGTTCCCTAACCTTCAAAATGTTGCATTTGTTTACAAAATAGAGCCTTTTGCGATGTTGCCAGATTCATTGAACCGATAAATCGTTCAATAGCTATTGGTTACATAAATATGTTTAATGAACGCAATAAGTTTTATCGAATGGATAAATTTATTGACTCCATAGCTATTGAATGATTTATCGAGCGACTAAAAAACCGGGCATTAGCCCCCTCATCATCATCTCTCTATAAATAAATATTTATTATTTATTAATTTTTTTGTAGATGTTATTCTACTCATTGTTAAACAAGAATGAATTTGCCTTGGAAGGATATTCAGATGCAAGCGTCACTTGTAAGAGCATGTCAAACAAATCCCTACTGATTAGTTATTCAAAACAGAGTCGCCTTCGATATTCAGCTATTCTCCAACTAGGGCAATATTCCCATGAATATTGTCGGTAGTAGGCTACGTAGTAATGCCCCTGCAGTAATAATAAGAATGAAAACGCGTCGTGTCGCGTTTCGTTCATAATAAAATCGTTCTCGCCTCAACAAAGCACAAAGCGAAGCCGTCTGCCAAACCGGGTCACTTGAGAACCCAAACCATCCTTGATCCAATTTTTTTAAGGACCTGTTCGATACCAACAATTTTCTTACAATACAATTTATTGTAGACTACAAATTAAATTATTGAATAAAGATTAAAAATGGAAGAAAATTCAGTAAATATTTGAAGAATAGGCCTACAAATAAGTTGAATCATAATTACTCCTAATGGGATGATAACAATTGATGGGGAATATTTGAGCCTTATTTTGTTATTTATGCAGTAACTAGCCTAAAATTATTCTGATTTGAAAAATCTATTCTAAATTTCTTCAAATTTAATTAAATCATCCTTAAATATTCCTTATTTTAATTTTAATGCAGTATGTAAATACCTAGCAGTACTCAATAACAAATTGGAAAAGGTGGCAGCTTCTAATCTTTAACGATACATAATTATTTTTAAATAAGTCAGAATTCTGAAAACTCATTGATGACAGTGTCGTGTCGGTAGAAAAATGGTTGGTTTAGAAATGAACAGTATCCCTTAATAATGTGGAATACAGAAAACTTTATGTTATGACTGAGTTCGAAACCTAATTATATGAATTTTACTTCATTCTCGAATTTAATTTTTCTATCAATTTAGAAATACCGGTAAGTCTTTTAGGAATCTCATTTGTGTAATTTATTGTTGTTTTTTTTTCATTGTACGGTATAAATTATGAATACAAATCATGGTATCAAAATTATTTTAAAAATTATGTAGCCTACCATCTATGTTTTCTCCAATAATATGACTTTTGATCTTTAGACTTCTGAAGTGGAACAAATATTTCGTTCTCCGATTTCGTTTTCTCAAAAATGTATCAGTTTTAAATAATCGTCTCAATCGAATGGAATTTGATGCTTATTAGTATTCGTGGTCCGTTTTTTATGGCCTTAGTGGCTGTTGAGAAATTGATCCGTAAACGAGAGCCTGGGGGAAACAAGAATGTGAGTTGGATGGATATCAATGAGGTGGGACCGGTCCGGAAAGAAGAGTATTGTGAGAGTGTGTGTCCAAGCCCTCTCCACACTCCACCGCTCCGCTGTCCAAGTGTTCGACAAGTGCAGGGTGATTCAAGTGCAGGGAACTGACGTCTTCGAGAAGTTGTTGGGAACAGAACTGGATGGGAAGTGTGTCGTCCTAGCTGCCTGCCGTTAACCTCATAGCCTTTTATTATCCCGACTCGAATTGCTTTCCATTCTAGAATGCATTCACCCACCCAATACCAGCTACTAATTGGGGCTTTTTTACACCTTTCCTCACGCACTGATTAGATAAAAGTGCTAAATTTCCTAGCTAAAGTGAAAAACGCACGGATAGTCGTGATACGAATTTCTTATCAATGCGCGGCAATAGTATTATAGGTGGAGCTATCGTTTCATGCTGACCGATTAGGTTGTAACGGTGAAAGTTTATCTGTGTGTCCTCATCAAGCGCTCTCCGCCGCCGCCTTATCTATAATCAGATCCTTCTAGCTTTATCTTGTAAGCCATACATCAAATCTGCCAAGACTATTTGAATTATCAATTCATATCTGTCAGTCTTCATATTGTGCACTACAATTTATAACATTACAACTCTGTTAAATGGTAGGCTAATAGAGATGTTCAAAATAGACTAGAGTTGCGTATTTTAGAGTTGTTTATTACTAGATTTGTTTAATATCGCTGTTTCAATTACCAGGTCTATCCTTTTCTTTTTGTATGTAGAAATTTATTAGTTAGTCAGATGGAGTATTCATAATTTAGGATTTCACTAATTGATATTTACTATGAAGTCGAAAAATAGTCACTAGAAAGAAGGAGGGGCCCCTTCAAAAGAGTTACCTGATAATCTGATTTTTTTTTATCGTATGGCTTTTATTGGTGGGGAGACCCTTACGGGTAGGTTCCACCTCGCCTCATTGCACATTTTTTTGTGTCTTTTTTGTGTCGGTCCCCCATCCGAGAGCGGTCTCGAATGTTTGTTACTTAACCACATGATTACTTAGCAACCGCTCTCACCAAGTGATCTGATGAATTTAGAGAATTCGAGAAGTTTGAGAGTGAGGGGTTGGATAAGGAAGGGTTCGTTATCATGAGCGACGAGTTTTCCCAAATGCGTCAATACTATCGGTTGTGGAAAACCCAGGTGGTACAGTTGAAATTATATTTCATTTCTTACATTCCAGAAATGCAGACTAATAAAATACTGCAAAATACTAGAAAATACTGCATAGCCTATGTGTGCGGCAGAGCGAAACAGATCACTAAAGCCAAAGAAGGAGAAGATAAACTAAAAGACAATTAAATAGACTGAAAAAAGTGGAAAGTGTTGGTGATCCTGGTGGAGATTTCAGGGAGGAGGCAAAGAAATACGAATGTAAAGTGTTGAGGGAGTGAGAAGCTGTAACCAAAATACAGTATCATCAAAGTGAAACTGTAATAGTATTATAAAGACCTGTACACGTGTACACCTGTACACGTGTTCACCTGTACCGAGTTCACCTGTACACGTGTTCCGACGATGCGGCACAGCACCGCGAAATGTACATCAACACATGATTTGTGAGTACAATCTTACGTTCTAAATGAATTTATTGTTTATAATTTGATCAAGTGAAAAAAGGATGGATCCAAAACAACCTATAATAGTATGAGCAGTTGCACAAAAATCCACTAATTGAATTGAACAACCGTAAATTAACGTCATACTCGTTCATTGATTCTTGTTGCATTCCGGTTCCATTAGGATGAAAAATCATTTTACAGTGCTTGAATTCAATTGGATTTTCGTACAAATGGAGAAATTCAATTACATACCTGTATATGAAAAAAAAACATTTTGAAATTCTATAATCGAGCTCATTAATGTCGGTACATAATTGGAGGTTTATTTTTGTCATTGAAACTTGTTTTATAGTTCATTGAAAAAATACTAGATAAAATAAATAAAACGTTATGTTAATGATATGGATTGGTGTTGCTGAGAGAAATGCAAGTAGAACCCGGAATCTTGTACGTTGCCAGAGGCACTTGCTACTAGACCGCGAAAGCCATGATTGGCCATTATAATAATTACGAAATTAATTCAGTTACTTTCACCCTTAATACGTCAACAGTTGAGTAATGATTGATCATACTTTATCTTTTTTGTATGTAAACTGTTTTTGACTCGTATGTTAAATTGTAGGCCTACTGTTTCACCTCACTTAATTCTTTTCGCGCGTTCTGTAATCTTTTACTCACAGTTTGTATCCATTTCATAAAATTAATCCTCATACTGTAGTTCATTTATTTAGGTTGAATGCTTCTCTTAAAATATTACTTCTATTGCCAATAAAATAATAGTAAGTGATTATTTAAAGAATGTTTTAAATTGAGACTAGTGCAAAATTTCCAATCAGAGAATGAAAATTACTGTTGAAGAAAATTAGAAAATATAGAATGTGGCAGGAACTCCAGTTTTTGTTTCTGAGTAGTAAACGGTGATGTCTAAAGTTTGTCAGGAGTAATCGGGAAACATTCTTTATCAAATAATCTTCATGAACAATAAATAATTCAACCAACAATGGCTCTAAATCAGAGTTCATTGAATTGGAAAAATTGATAGGAAATATTAGATGTTAGTTGTGGTTAGTATTAAAATTGATATGATTTGCCTAACCATTTATTTTCTTGTTGCAGATGACCGGTGGTCTCTCTTGAAACCACAAACATTCCACAATGCGGGAAGAGGATCTCGAAATCGCCATCAAGGTAATTGAAATACCAAGTGCCAGCCTTTTCATCCAATATTCACTACTGGACTGTAATAAAATTAAATTAAAATTCTATCTAGTCAAATTATTGTTGAAAAATATTCTCCCAGTAGAATTATAGCATTTAGTAGGCTAATTGTAATTTTTTATAATGATATTGGCTGCCACTAAAAAACAGATCTTTTGATATTGTGAGATCCAAGGTGAAAAGAAAACAGTTGGGCCTACCTTCAGTCACCTTTATTCTAATTTCCTAGATTTTAACTTTCCTTGCCTTACAACCTTAAGAGCAAGAGGTATTGCTCTTTAAGAAAGAAAATTCAACTAATCCAAGTCATTTCAAGTTGGAAAATTCAGTGTGTGTTTAATTAGTAATTAGGAAATGATAAATTAATTGTTTTTAAATAATTGTATAGCATGATTTTTTATTTTTGAATAAATTTGAATCTGGATCAAACGTTTCTTTTTGTAGTACAGTTGACTAGAATAAGAAGTAGAACTCAACTATGAACTCTGATTATGAATTTGATAGTAGCCTTCATAATATAATCCATCTCAAGGAATGAAAGTGTAAATATTGTACTCCCTGTGCTTGAATGCTTCATTGAGTTAATTTGTCACTTTATCTCGTGATGAATAATCCCATAACTGAAGAAATAGTATTAATTTCATTCATTCAGTGAAGCCTTTTCCTTTCATCATGCCATCCGAGGATTAGCTAGTATGGCATAAATTCATTGGTGGAACCAGTTTTTGTCCATTCAGAGCTATCACCTTTACAACTTGTCGGCTTTTTCTTCTTTTTTGCATGACCTTTGAATTTTTAAAGAAAGTAAACACTCTGATCCTATTCTACTCGATCAGATCCCATTTGGTTACGGATAAATCTGAAATAAAAAATGAGCGTTAATGATTAATTGGAGAAAACTGTCATAGAGATGTCTAATGTCTATATTGAAAAAATATATACCAATAATTTCACTTTCACTCTCCCATGCTCCAACTAATTTTCAAGTATTTTGTTCTAATCTTTCAACTATTTACTTTGGTACCTCCAACGTCGCTTTATTTCATCCAATTATAGTTCCCCTTCCCCCCTCTTATTTTATCCCCTTCATATAGTTTTTAACACAACGTTCTCTCATATAATATCGAATACTTCCCTCCATTTATCGTTCTTTGATGGTGGTTATTATTTTCCTAGCAGGCAATAATAATGAGAACAGGTTTCAGCTAGGATGACAAATCGTTGATCTCGATTAGGCTTGTATTAGGCTTATTATGATATTATTCATTTCATTCCAATACTGATATTGATAAAAAGAACGATAAAGTTGAAACCAATATATTCATATTCTATTTTTTAATCTGGCCACTCTAGAGCTTTCTTAGATTTGTTCATTGTTTAATCACTATTGTCATGTTCGCTAATCTTTCTTCTACTTGCATCCAATTGTGAGTATACACCATTTCCTACAATAAATAACTTTTAAAACCTGATCCCTAAAATAATATGGATTAACTAGGGTGTCATGTGTAGTCCTAATATACCTAATATAGTAATAGTTTACCTCAGTCACTACTTTATTTTAATCATGAGCATGATTAAAATAAACTTGGTGCTAGAAAGAATCTTGAAATAAATTCCATTTATTAGATTGTAATATTGTGTATGTGATAGCAACGCCCTATTGATTGTAGGAGTTGAAAATTCCTAGATCAGGTTTCTTTGGACAACTTCAGTGCCAGCAAATAATAAACAGTTCCTATTACCGTAGTACTGCCAAAGTACCAGTAGTTCATTTACAGTAATACAGTAATTTGAACATAATAAAGAAATAAGTTTTCAACAAGGAAATGGAAAACAATCACTATTACCATAGTAATTCAGGACCTTACCAGTAGTTCAGATACAGTAATACAGTAATTTGAACATAATGAAGAAATAAGTTGTCAACAAGGAAACAAACACTTCATTGTATTTGGCTCGAGTGCACTGAACGTATAAAAATAAAATGCAGTAGTAAATTTCCATTTATAGTGGTAGGTTTGTGAAATGTGTAATTTAATGCATGCAACCGTCGATCTGTGACAAAAAGTTTCTGTGTCGGAGACTAGAGTCTATAGGAAGTGACCTGGGGAGTGTGTCATCCGGCAACTCAGTACGTTGGACGGCATTACACGTATTTCCTCTGTTCTGTTTTCTCGGTCTTCTTCTTTACTTACTTCTGCTATCTCCTGTTTTCTTCTGATGTCTGCTGTCTCGTGCTATCGTAATTGCTGGGAATCGGTCCACTGCACAGAGTCTCTTATTTTATTTCTCTTTCGCTCTCAGAAAATTGCATCAAACTGACTTGATCGAGCCAGAGAGTCCCTCCATGCCACAAGCAAACGACGCAAATGGTAATTTATGCTAGCTCGAAACATTTCTCTCATTTCCTCACCGGCTTTCTTTCTTTCTGTCCAAAAGGATGGAATTGAATATACAGTATCAAGGTCCGTTGAACAAAGATTGGTAGTGAATGGTCTCCAAGTAACTTGAGATCATATCTAAAACTAATTTGTATGGTACGTAGCCGAGGGCGATAAGTGCTGGTCTGATAATTCTAAGTTTATTGGATCGAATACAGTTGACCGAACTGATGTTGACAACAAAAACCGCCACTCCCGTCTTCAGAGGAGACGAAAATCAGTCGGTCCCGACTGCCTAAAAACAGTCGTCATCTCTCATAATCACCCCTCTCATTACCCTCGCATATGCCATTGAATATATATCCTTTAAAGGATATATATTCAATGCATATGCTTAGAGCTCATTTGGGCATCACCCTTGGAAAAATTTTAATAAAAAACATTTCTCTAAATTCTTTAGTCTTTTATGTAGGTATGCTAGCAGTACTCATTAGATTCATGTAGTGATTTATTTATAAACTCTTCTACTTATTGCTGTGAAATAAATGTAGTCTAATCAATAGAAAAAATAGTGTTTTATAACAAGCCTGCCGTTTCGTGTAGTTGTTGAGGTTATCCATCATTCTTGTTCTGCAGTGATTAATAGAATAAAACTGTCTTCTTGCTGTACAAGTAACACTTACATTTGAGTAAGAGCATTGAGCTATTCTTTTCTTCCAAATACAGTATCATAAAATCCATTTTCCTTGCAATTTTCTAAAACATGTTTTCTTTTTTTGTAATCCTTCTAAATAGAATTGAAACGTCAAAGATTCAAGTACCTACTAAAATTTGATATTTTATTGGCCGTTGACTAGTAAATGAAAATGACATTTTCTTTGTTATCATGTTAACCATAAAACCTATCTTGACTTTCATATCCTTTTCTCTCATTATCCTGCATGTTTTCAACTTTCACGCGTGTAAAGTATGTGCTTTTTATGCGTGGCAATTAAAATCTCAATAAACTCAAATGTTCAGTATTTTAACTGCTAGTGCCATTCGTATTGTACTGTATATTAATTGGCCATAATTTTAGAACTGAAATTACATGAGTTGTTGAATACAAGATTTATAGATTTATAAAATGTGTTTAATTAGTTGGAAAGTTCCTTCAGCTTGTTATTAGATTTGTAGTACTTGAGTTTTGTCCAGTTTTTCCATGCTGCTTAGACTATATAAAATAATTGAAAATAAAATTAAACTTTTACCAGTTTTACCACAGTACTTGTTTAACTACTGTACTAATTTGTCTTGGTTCATGTTTTACCATTTCATGGAGATTTTTTTAAAGTTTATCGAGCAACAAACATAATATATTATATGAATTATATAGCAAATTCGAGCAAACGACTCTTCATCAGTCACGGGTATCATTGGTAATAAACTTGATCGTTTATAAATAACTGTTCTCACTTAATAATCATCTATCATGCGCTTCAAGTTGTAACTTATTCGTTACGTGAGAATAAGATAGCCTAATTCTTCGACTTCTCATGGTTTAGAAAGGAAGAACATGCTGTCGAGTATCTAGTCGGCCATCTGATGACTATCCAAAACTCTCACGCCTGGTGATGTAGTAGGCTATTGGTCAAGTCTGAACTCTGAAGATGTACCGTCTCTCAGCGAATTGTGTACACAAACATGCAGCTGTGGTCTGGGCAATTCTATTTGTAAACACTCACTGCCTCCTTGAACATTGTTAGGATTTGACCAAGATCAACGCACGACTAAATATTCTTCTCGTTTTATGATGATGGTTTCCTCGTTTCTGTTGAAAAAGAGGGATTGACCGTGGGATATCCATGCAAGGATGCAAGCAAAGAAAATAATATTTATCTACATTGAAGATGATAAAAAGTTAATGGGAAGTTCATTCATGTCTATTCTATAAATTATTGTGTGCCATATTGTATTTTTCTTGAGTAGCCTGTATCTTTTTGAAAAGTAGTGGGTTTTTAGAGTCATGAGCGCCTTAACATTTTTAAAGTTATGTTATGTTTGGACCATAGACTAACCATATAATATATGGTTATGTTGTATAACATATTATGTTGTCTGTGTTTGTCCATATAAATAGTTTGTCTATGAGTTCTCTATGTTTGGACTGTGCAATCCGGCAATAAGTCCAGTCCATCCATCAATAATTTCCAGCTTCTGCCACTAATTATATAATAATAATAATTCTAAGGTTAAGTGCAAGAGAGGACCTGCGAGTCCTTACTTCGCCTTTTGTAAAGTCAATAAATAAATAATACATACTTTTGAATGTACATTATGTGTTTTCTAACTCATGTGACTCGATTTTTTTGTATGATACTTTATACATTTTAATTTTGTCAAATAAAATTCCTATTCCAATGATAGAAGTCATGATAATATTTCAAGCTCTCTTAGTTCAAAAAAGAATTGAAATTCTGAGAAAACCTTCATTCAAGCAGAATACATATATAATATACAAGTTCAATTTTTTGTGTATACCGTATTTACATATAGTTGTTAATTTATAAGAGGAAGAAAATGAAATAGAGAATCTGGCTTGAAAAAATAAAAGAGTTGAATTAATTTGACCAAGGCCATGTACGCTTTTAATGGTCCATTTTTTTCCTACCAGCTCCACTTAACCCATGAAGACTAGTCTTCTTTTGAACGGAGAATGGTCAAGTTAGCTATTTGGCTTAGCTTGGGGGAAATGAACTGACTTCAATGTCTTGAACTAGATGCAATCAGGGATTGCGTTGTTTCCAAAGGCATTAGCATATGGGCATGCACATAAAATGTGCTCCAGGTTATATATTTGACATTTTTATTTCCATTGAATGGGAGGGTCTTATCTGCTGAATTCGAAACGCGATTTGAAGAATGCATGGTATCGTGCTAGTACTTGATACTTTTGGATCCTCCCCTAGTCCCCCCCTCCCCCCATATAAAATATTTGCCTGTTGCTGAAGAACCTGCAGCACCAAGAGAAAAATTAGAGAAGGGGAGATGTATTGTATGCCCTTGAAGTCTAGACAGAAAAACTCCTTTTTCATTTGTGACACATGTTTCAAATATGAGTATTGGAGTAATTATTATATCACATTAATTATGGTGTAGTATCTACTTTAAATTGATAAAAATTCATCTCATAAACTGATTTGCAATAAAAATTAAAAAAAGAATGCCAGAATATACTTAAAATCAAATGGGATCATACTGACCCCATGCGAGTATGAATGTAAGTAAATCCCGCGCGAATAATGCAGGGTTAAAGTATGGAAAATGAACTTGTTTTATCAATTTCATATAAATATTAAAAAAAAAAACTTTATTATTCTGCTTTGTTCTACTTAAAATCTAATAGTTTTTAACTAAATTTAATGAGAAAAGATATTTTTTTGAACAAATTTTATAAATATTTGGGAACAAGTAGTGTATTTCAAGTTTGTAACTTGACTATCCTGTTATAAAAGTCCCTTTTGAAAATGATTTTATGCATCTTAATTATTGTAAAGCTGTTCCTTTTCCAATGAATAGTCTTTGTAGGAGTCCTAGACTACGAAGAGATAGTTATTATATTTTTAAATTAAACCTGAATACCAGACTTTTCTGTTCAAAGACATTCTCAGTTATTCTTCCACATACTTTTTATGTCTCCTCAGTAAATTATTCTAAATAATATCCTCAACTCACCAAGATACTTATCTATTACAGTCCTTATTATAATCCTTAACTCACCAAGATACTTGTAAATATTTATAAGTCCTTATATTATAGTCCTTTAATCTCATGTATAATCTTCTATATTAATAAAAGAGAGTTGGTGTCTGTACGCTCGCTTATAACTGGAGAACGGCTGAACCGATTTAGATGATTTTGGATTAGTTTGAATTGTTACAGCACTGGTTAACATAATATGTATTAAAATATAAGAAAATCCCTTTATAATTAATAAATAATTAGTACATTAATGACCTAACCTATCAAACATTTCACAAACGTACGTTTTGAAATTGCCGGCTACCGAAGAACGGAAAGATGATCGTGATTCAAGACCACAAAAATAGCAGTGGTATCTCAAGCTGCAGTGGCTCAGTTGATAGAGCTTCGGCCTACGACCTAGATGTTGGGGGTTCGATCCCCGCTCCGAACCATTTTTTTGCACTAGGTTTTCTGCTCTAATTATTTTTTACGCTAGAATCATCAATTAAGAATGAGTTATCGTTCGTATAATACATGTTCTATCGTTTCAAATAATAAAATTGAAGAATAAACGGAAAAAAATAAAAAATAAAATAAAAAGAAATAAATAAATTTTAATGAAAAAAAATACAAAATAGAAGAAATTAAAAAAAATAATTGGTGGGAAGAGGGGGTTGACATGAAGAGGGATATGTTGGGGTGACATTTGGGGGGGGGGAATGAATGGGGGGCATTTGGGGGATGACATTTTTTGAGGGGTGGCATGAAAGGGGGACATTATGGGGGGGGGAAGAGTGCGATACGAAGTTCGCCGGGACAGCTTGTTTAATATATAATATAGTCCTTTCCATCTCAAATTTCTTCAATATCGTTTGAAAAAGATCAGTTTATCGTGGTAGTTCTTATTCAACATACTTTTGCATATTATACAGTTTTACTAGCCAATATCACCTCACTATCCTGAAGCGTTTCTAGATGACATCCAAAATAATAAAAACCGCGGTGCACCCTGTGATCATTGATTATATACATTTTAAGGGTTATTTTCCGGATCTTTATTGAACCGTAACAATATTAGAAGTTAGGTCTACCGTTATCTAGTAATCTTATTTCTCCAAACGCCGCTCAGAAGACGCCATCAGTTTTCAGCTTTTTATCAATGCGTAATAGATAAATGAAGGAGAAAAACGCTGTTAATTTTGTAGAAGCGAATCGGCTCATAGTTGGGTAACACGTGTAACGAGCAGGTAATTCATCTAGATTCTAGATCATGAAAATTGGCCTCTTACATAGAATGCTCATTTGGTCATCCTCATCCAGTAAGATAACGGGCACTCATCGTCCACGTCCAACATTCCATGGACGTTCAGAACGGTCGTTGCTCCAACACTCTTTCTTCTTCGGCAATGGTGCTTTCTCATGGCCGCTGCGTGTAACGTCTCTCATACGCGGCCGCCGAGTCTAGGACGCCGGCTTTTTTTCGCTTTCCTCTATGCTCGGTTCCAGCTGAGCTCAACATGCTCAATATTACTGTGCAACTTTGATATGAGTCCAATACGGGATCACTATACTAGATGGCGTATAATATTGTGTTCAAACATTGCAGAATATAATATTTTATCAATTGTAATATATATTATTATACTGTATTATAAAATGTTACATAAATTACAATCTATACAATGTAATGAGATCAAATTTCATTAATCAGAAGCATTTTTACAGTACTGCCACCAACAAAATACAACCACTGTATCCAGTACAATGAAAAAGATACTATTAAAAGAATTTAATTCGAATCATCTGGAAAATATTGTTGAAACCCCCTTAACTTAATATAATAAATGTATAATAGAGAGTTATTGAACATTATTGCTTTGAACAATGTATATCAAAGATACTTTTACATAACGGATACTATTCTTGAACGTTGTATCATTGGGGAGTAAAGCATAAGTCTACAAGGATTGTACCAAATAAGTCCAACAAATTGAATGTTTGGAGGATATTCATATTATTACCTCATTTCTAATCAATTAAATTCGATTGAAATTCAATATGTATAATTATTTATCTTCTAAATCTAGTTATTTTTATTTTTTATACTGCTAGTAGTTTTTTTCGCCGTTTTTGTTATCATTTTAATATAAAGTAACCCTAATAATCTAGCATATACTGTACAGTGCAGTGATTATATAAGACACTATTAAGGCTGATTCAGGATTGCTCTGTGGATTAAAATATACCTTGTACCTGAATACCATTTTAATTATACACAAATGAATATTTTATGGTTTATTGCAGTTGTAAAATATTATTTATGATATTCAATTGTATTGTAAACTACTGAACATTCTGGGTATGCGATGCTCTTGCCACATAGCGCTGCTCAGCCAGAATACGCCTCTTGCAGAATATAATCAATGAATAAACAACTTTTATTTGGTGTATTCAAATACCGCCTACGCCCGCTTCGATTCAGGTTCGTCCACACATTATGAAAATTACAGCGAATTGATTTCTATCTGCTATCCACTCACATTGAGCAACAGCAATAGAATGCAGCAACTCTTATTTGCATTTCTTAGTTCTGCATGTACGTAATTATTTATCCAGATCCAGTTGGGAGGGAATGCAGGAATTAAGATTTGAAGTGTAAGATAACTTTTCTTCATACTCTAAATTCTAATGGGAGTCTTCTTTTATTGCCAAGGGTGACTGGTATTGATAAACATGCGTGACCATAATATATTATGTGGTGATCAGGGAGTGGACTGATAGTGTAGTTCGTTCTTCTATGACTTCAGGGATCCTGGAGAGGCTACAGTTGATTGGGCCTGAAGTAATTCTACTTCTACTATCGGCTAAAATCAACATTCTGAGCTTATTCATTGGAGATCACAAACCTTTCTATCAAATCGGTATTCCTGCAACGTTGTTGTAGTTTTGTCAAAAAATATCAAATACTGTTTAATACATTGAGACACTTCTAACTAATTTAAATACCAACAAAATTCCTCAGGCCTACTGACAAACAAAATTTAAAGCGCACTGAAAGCCTGCGCTTTCAGTATAATTAAATAAGTTTAATTATATCAAGAGAATCGATTCATTGATGTTTTATTAATCACAAAGAATTCATGGAGTAATACACTACACTTCTTTTTCTTCTGCTGGATTTTCCAAATTTTTACAAATCCGATCAGATACTTTGCTGACAATTTGAAATTATATTTAAAATTTTGAAATCTTAAAGTTTAACAATTCACAATAAAATATAAATTAATCTTCATATAATTATATTTTCTATTGAGAAAATTTCAAGGTAGATTTTAACAATTAAAGTGAATACTCCAGTACACTAGAATTATCATTATCGTTTCTTATCAAGAGGAGTCTTTCAAGGTTTTTCAAAATTGACTAGAATTAATAATAAAAATGATGATACAGTAAAGATCCTATTTATAACAGAGTTCTCCATATTGCGTTCCGTTTTAAGGCAGTACCATTCAAACATTAAGAAGCTTTGATCTAAAGGCTACATTAAGGTTAGAGAAAGTGTACAGTTATAATTTTAATCTGATTGTTAATGGAGTTTTTGAATGTACCATTATTAATGTTGGATTGAAAATAAATCCGAATGGCTTTTATAAGGACCGTTTTATTGATTAGAACTAAGTAAGTACAGTATAGTATTAATCCTCTTCTTCTATTTCACATTCTACTCGTATTTTGATCCTTCTCTTGTAGTCTCACATCTCTTTCTCTTCACATCTCTTCGCATCCTCTTTCCTAGTGTCTCCCTATCTATTCTCAACCTTTCTTACTAGGTCTCATTTACCCAATGTTTCTAATTTAAACTAAAACATGTCATGTTTGAAGTCAAGAATGTTAAGTGGAGGATTACCATTATAAAATGTACAATATTCTATAGTAATATAAAGCAGTATAAATACTACTACTTTATAAAGATCTACTCTAGTAGTTTAAATCAAGAGAAACATTTCTGGCAATGTTGGCTTAAAGCAGAAGAGAAAGTAGAAAATTTTGACTGTAGTCAGGTGTTGATGATTTCTTTCTCATCGCTAGTACCGTAATTACGAGGAATGCTCACATAACACGGTACATAATTGAATCAGATAAATATATTTGTCTTGTTTCTTTTCATGAAGATTCTATTAATATGTAGTTGAAACTTGAATGAGGCCTATAATTTTGAAGTTTTTGAGAGAAAGAAGTTGATGCAATAACTCGAAACTTGAAATTTGAAAAGTCATTACCTACTGAAACTTCTAATAATGATTTTATTTTTTTATTTTTACAGACACATTTGTTGATTATTAGCAGGAAAACATCATAATAAACTGATTAGTATGGTAGCAGAGATCACTTTCCGCTTCTTTTGTGGTTTCTGGATCAGGCGAATCGAAGCCAACTCGAAGACCTTGAGGAAAATGAAAAACAAGTAGATAAATCTTCGACCGAAATTCATTCCGGACATGATTAATGGATTTTGATCAACCTGACAGTATATAATTCAGACGCTTTCATCCTTGTTGAAAAAGTTTAACCGCTGGATCTCAAGTTGAAGGTACTAACCGCATAATAAGTCAGACAGTTTTCTTTTTGAGAAGGGTAAGAGTAAGGATTTTTAAACTTTGATATTCTTCAACTCCTGAATAACTGCAGTTTTGTGAAATTAGGCTAGTTCTGGAAATGAAGGTATGAAACATAAAATATAATTAGGCTAGTTCTGGAGATGAAGGTATGAAACATAAAATATAAAATATAAATGTCCAACTTGAAGACATTTTAAAGAATGAATAATGAAAAAATACTTTAAAAAATTGTACAGAAGAAAGCAGCAAGTATGAAAACTGAATTAGGAGTTCCCTTTAATGTCTTGGATGGAGAATATCACAAAGCACCAGAAGCTCCACGATCTCGTAATAAACCACATTAATTTCGCTATAACATTGTGTTATATAAACTGTTGTTGGTACAGAATGGGTAGCCCAGCACCGCAAAATGAGTGCAGCCACTTTAATGACTGGGCATAGCATCTGAGCACCTAGGATCTCTTTGCCGATGTCGGTAGGTTCTTGAACCTGTGAGAACCAACACACTTCATTATCCTGTGCAAACAATGAAGGCCATCTTTACTGCTAGACTTACCTCAATTACTCTGTACATGCCTGTCCTGGAAATTTCAACTTTTCAACAATAGTGGAAGATATAATCCAGCTTAAGCTGGCATCTTTGTGTTGGTCTGTAAATCATTCTCTAACTAGATTAGCTTGTGTTCAATGTTTGCAATAATTCTATCTTGAGTAGTATACTGTTTGAATACTCATTGAGAATACTGATTTTTTTTCTTAAGTATACCCATAAAAAACACATGCATTTTCAAGTGGTGTAAATCCATAGCTTAATGAATGACAATGGGATTTTTGAATTACCCTTGTAACATTATAAAGCTACATTGTAAATGACACTTGTATCATTGACACTTATGTATTCTAAAGTTGAGGGCGCACTGTTGGTTACCTATTGGGAAGAAGAAATATATATAGAACGTATAGAACGTAGAATATCCATATTAATGAGTCATCAGCTCTTAACATATGTTCTATTACAATGGATGTTCTATGTTCTAGAGATAATCCATCCACCCACTAGGTAACCATCCAGCAGTGCGAATCCAGCTCAAGTCCAGTGTTAGTCAATTAATGACTCTGTGCCATTCATTTCACATGCAACTAAGGTTATTAAAAGAATTATTTGACAAACAATAATTGATGGGTTTTATGTTTTCCATATTAGGGAACCAATATTGGTGTAATAAAATGTAAAACCTTTCTATGTAAATCATGACTTGGGTGCTTCATATTTCAGGAAACGAGAAATGTGCAGCATTGAGTTTTAGGCATGAAGAGGCTTGAATTTTAAAAGAGCATGAGCTGGCTAACTTGGGATTCATTTGAAACTAATCCACGGGACTTACTGAATAAAACTCCATTCAAATCAATTTCCACTGGGTCAGGAAGGCTATCATACTTCTTTTTTGTAAATAACTAGCTGTATTGACTATGTTATTATTTACCTGCACCACACCCTAATAACCAAGTGTGGGACAAGTCAAGCTAACGGAACGAAGATTTGTGTTTTTAACTGGCACACAAAATCAAGAACAGCATTTAAAACACGTAGTGGACGAGCCAAAGGCTAGCACATGAATGGAAAGATAATCGTTTAGGGGAAAATCGGTCTCTAAATAACAGTGTGCTCCTGTTCTGTGCTCACCATCTAACTAATCTGGACCACAGATTATAGACGTGGTTTGCAAGCCTAGTGTGGAATCATTGAACATTTCCACGATAAATGAGCTGTATTTAGGCTGAAGTTCGAAATTTAGAACATTCAGTGTGAATACATTATCGTGTTACCTCTTAATGTGGTATAAACCTTGGTTGAATGCAGTAATTTCATGTACAAATTAAAAATGTAGCTAACTTTTGATCAAAATCAACTTGATTGGGATGGAAATTTTTTTCAAGTGCATTTCGTGAGACGCAGTCAAGTTTAGTAAGTACTAAGTAATCTAGTTTAGATCATGCAAGAAATTCAAAGATGCAAGTTATGCATTCCAAATACATAATACTTCCTTAAAACATTTCCAACGAATTACAATAATGACAATACTGTATGACTTGTTGAAATATTGAAACAACAACTAAAAAGAGTGCTGTCAATATTATTATTCATGGTTCTCATGTTACTGACAATGGCAATGGATTTCAACAAATCTCCTATTTTCACCTTCAACGCCATAACGCCATAAATGTTATTGAATTAGATGTAGACTAACTTGTCACCA
Organism: Laodelphax striatellus; assembly: GCA_017141395.1. Lineage (NCBI taxonomy): Eukaryota > Metazoa > Arthropoda > Insecta > Hemiptera > Delphacidae > Laodelphax > Laodelphax striatellus. The sequence continues at coordinate 18,836,119 of CM029530.1, forward strand.
ATTTTTCTGTCTAAATAATTCTATGATTGATGATAACAATAAATTGTGATTCATAGGTGTTACAAAAATGTTCGTTTAACAAAGAGTACAAGACAAAGTAACAATGCATTGTTGTCAAGATTTTTATAACTTGCCTGGAATACTGCCAATATAGTATACAAGATTAGAATATAAATTACTTCAGAAGTTTAGTGTTCAGTCAAAAATATATGATCTTTTGTTATTGAAAATTGTACATGAAAACTTGAAAACCTCGATTTATTGTTAGTAGGCTACACTAATTTAGTTAGTAGTAGTTTATGATGAAACAGTCCTGCAAACTAGTTTATCAAACTGCAAGTAATTACCTAATAATTCAGCATTCATAAGAAATTCCTACTTTTTCTAAACGTTATTGTAATTGGAAGCTCTATCTTGAGCTTTCATTCCCCATTTTGAATACTATCAATTACAATTATTCAACTCCCGTCTCTCATTTATCCCCCAGGTTCGGTTCAATCACATCAACCTACTCAGCAATTATCTAAACATATTAGGTTGTGCTCACTAGCTGTTGAAACAGAATTTGCTAATGCATTGTTATATGTGTGACAGAAGTATGCTTCAGAAGTTATAGCGAATCGGAATTCCTGGGTATAGTATTGAGCAGCACGCTGGTATCCATACTATTATCCCCAGCTCAAGAATAAAAAATTGTCTGCCTATCATTACAGCACTTTCAAATCCCCAATTGTCTTGCAGTGTCTCATTATGTGTTTTTTTCTGTGCGGAATGCATCCATTAGCTTATCGGAAATCTTCATCGGCTTCTTGTGCGTGACTTCATTTCAGTGTCTGCACTTAGATGTTCAAGAAGTCGTGACCGCAAAAATGACATTACAAAGTTTTTGAAGTTGTAGTCTACCGGCTTTGGGATGTCCGGTGCTGCATTCAAGTTCCAAATCGCCGTTTAGAGTTGAGAGTTGATCTCTAGCACTAGCAGTGCTTGTCGACTGTTGACTGGTCTCGAAAATTAGAGGCTGGAATGCTGTTGTAGTGTGTACCTTCCAGCAGAGTCCATTAGAGAGGCAAGTGGACAATATTCTAGAGATGTTGGAGGAATGCGGTGTCCGGGATGGTCGTTCTTTCTTGTCACATTGGTCTTCTATTTTATTCTGTTGTATTCCAGTTGAAAAGTTGAGTCGGAGAGTATTTTTCAGAAAGAACATAGAGGACCACACTCTTGTCCTAGATCTTCCTTTTTTCAGCTACAGTCTGACAATTCTATAGCTAAATATTTGATATTTCTTCCAAAATTTGTTTATTTGATCATTAGAAATCTCATCAATGGTGCTTGTCAATATATTATTTAATACTCAGTATAAATATATTCACACTATTTATTTTTACCATCTAATGAATCACATTTTCATAAAATCGAGCGATATTCAGGTCTAGAGCATTTTAGAACTTTGATTGGTTTAGTAGAATTTCATTGAATATTTTGTTTCAAAATAGGCTAGTAATTGAAAGAATAATATTGTGATACGTGAAAAGATGTGTATTTTAATAATTTTCTGGATGTTTTTTTTTTGTAAAACTGGGCATTGTGATACACCTCCCATCAGTTTTTATTTAACATAATATATTATATTCATCATAATAATTATGGTTATTTGAAGCCCTCTCAAAATTATTCCAATCTACTTAAATCAAGGTAGGACAAAATTTTGAACTCGCTAGTATCCTAACCAATAGAAGATATTCAACTTAGAAGCTATAATGTTACTTATTGTTATCTGTTAGCTATTCATAAGAATGATATTCAAAGTTGAAGAATTACAAGGGAATAATTTAAATAATCAAACGAAAATTTAAATAATTTTATAAAGAATGAATTATTTTATTTCAAACCCTGGAATCTTCTCTGCGGTCTTAACAATTTCAACCCATTGGGTTCAAGCTTGAATACGTTATATCCACATTTATTCGCTTCTACTGTTTTTACTTGTGTTATTTGTCTCCTTGAATTTCAACAACCCAAGGCAATAAATCATACTTTTCTATCACTTGAACGTGATACCTCTATTATTGCAGACTTCAGGATTACATTTGGGGGGGGGGGGATTCGATCGGATTCGGGTTCATGATAAGTGAATTTACTGAATGGAGAAAGGTTTGGGTCTTATCATCGTCTAGTGGCGCTATATATAGCTCAGATTCTGGCACGGGGTGGGGTAGCGGTTGGCTTGCGTGATTCGGGGGTTGTTAGCCTTCTCGAATCTCACCACCTTGCAATAGACAAGGGTGTCCTCATCCTCATTGCACTTGATTTGAAACTTTCACCTTCAGACATACTTCAGAATCAATTTCTTCCCTCAAATCAAGTGGAGATTGCATTTTACACTTTCTGACACTGCTGTCTGTCTTCATTGTGCATTAGTGAATAATTTTTGAATACATTCTTTTAAATTTGGATAAGTAACAAATAATTTGAAATTGCATGGTCACTCTTTCACTAGAATTTGTTTTAAAACTGTTAACTGTAATCACTGTAAAGTCAACTGATCAAGCAGATGAATTTATTATCACAATACTGTATCTAATACATATTTATATGAATATCAAGTTGACCAAAACAGGATATAATTTAAAACTGAGAAATCCATTTAAAATCACTTATAACAAATAAATAAACTGAATAACAGGATTAAAACCAAATAACTACTTACTGAAACCAAAGAGGATGTTTTTGTAACATCGTCTTTGCTGTAACTGAATAGTTACAATAATAGATTACGCTCAGAAAGCAGTAAATAAATGATTTTAGTTTATAAGCCATAAGATTATGGTTTATACTTTATTTGATTATAAAGCATTATAAATTTATTATACTTGATTTGGTTTATACAGTACTATGGCTGGAAACTGCTTGAATACTTTTTTCTCACTAAAATTATCTTGAGAAGTAGGAGTATCATGTGAGAGCCATTTCTCATTTTTTTGACTTCTCTTCGACATTCTCCTTGAAATTCTCTAGCATCCGGTTATTTAGCTTCCTATGTACTTTCGTCTTGAGAAGTGAGGTGAAGGAAACGCAGACGCGGCTACTGTACGCCGACCGGAACCGGTTCATTTTCCCAGAAAAGTTCTAATGCTTTCCGTCCGTATGTTTGGCTTTTTAATTGCCTGACAGCTTCAATTACTAGAAATAAACTCCTATCTTCTCTCATTTCCAATTTGTGTATTTAAACGACGTTTCGAATTCGAATTGCTAGTTTATTAAGCAGTGCAATGCTCCTGTTCGACATCATCTTCGGCCTGCTATTAATTATTCTGGACCTGTAAATGTATGTTGGGACTTCTTCCCACGTCCTACCTGATAGAGGAGCTCTACAATTTGCATGTTAAAAAAAGCTTTCTATGCCATTTCAGTTATCGAAGATACAACTACTTTGTTTCTAAATCATCTTGATTTATTTTAATGGAAATTATTCATTTCAAGTAGGTAGTTTTTATGTTTGAAAGCATTACTCCCAATTCATTCAGTAATTTAATATTAATGAATAATTATATAGGTAGCTTTTTTATTTGAAAAGAAAATTGAAATGAATTATCGTATAATGAGTTATCAAATTTACATGTTATAATTTCTGGAATTATTGAATTATCATTATCGAGTATCAAGTTTTTCTGATCAACTCTACATGATTTATTGATTTTGACTGTATTTTTTTGGAACACTAGTGAATTGTCAAGTGATTTCATTGATCAGGAGGAAAATGTTGGTCTTACTGAACTTGGGATGTCAAAATTTTGGATGAGTAGCCTCAAGATTACTTATTTATGGATGATCAGAAAACGCTGAGCTGAAGGCTGAGTTTTCCATACACGCACTTTTCATACAAGACCTTCTTCCTCTCTTTCACTCTGAATTTCGTGAGACTTGCGTTTGTATTCTGTTTGCTTGTTTGCTTATTGATACATAACATGATATGACTGAGCACGTAATTTATGTGTACATACCCAGTGTGCTTACCCTATTTTTCGTTTACCCTTCAGGAGAGATAAGTTTCGTGTCCATTTTTTGTGACCCTAAAGAACGTCTTCTTCCCCCTATCATGTCTCACTCAAAGTAAATCTTGATGATCCAGCGCTTCAGCTCGTGTCTGGATAATTTCCATGTCGATAGCGTGTCAAGAGGATAGAATAAATATGCTGAAGGAAAAGTAGTTTGGATTGGTGAAAAAAGTATACTTAGGCCTACGATATTTTGATGGCATGCTTTAGCATTGCTTGCATGACAGTCCGGGTTTTGTCGTAGTCGAAGTTTTTGCTGCAAAGGAAGGCGTTAGTTGCTTTTCTCAATGACACTGCTTGGTTGTTCTACCTTGTAAGCGGCCACACGTTTCCGACAAGTTTTAGTACTTCCTTAGCTAGTTATTTTCTTTTGAAGATCTTCCGAGTAAGTATGATACACAATCAACTCTGGTAATGTCTGTCCGGTGTTACAAGTCCAGACTTGGAAATATGCACAGCTTGGTCATCATAGTTGGCAAAGTGACCACATTCCTCTGCGTCATGTTCCATGTTCGATTTGTTCTTTCTCGATGCTTTCAGAGCCTCTAACAAAAGACAACACCAATTACAGACTACATTTTCTACAGGACAAGAATGTACAGGTATTATAAATTGAACTGGAGGTATAGTGCCATATAACCGAATAATAAGAGAATGTCTTATCTGGTAGTGTTCAGAAATTTCATAATGTAATCATGTCCAACATGTGAAGCATCATGTAAGTTTTACGTGAAGTAGCCCACAATCTACCAGCTTAGACCAACCAAGGCTCATGAACTTGAAAACGAAAAACTGTTTCTTTCTTATCCGTTACTTTACGGTTGACTTTCTCATTAGTTCCATGCACAAAAATATTCAATACAGTTTACGACCACTTTAATGGGTTGTTAAAATTTTAAAATGGCAGTAATAGCAGTTATAATCAGTTTGAAGAGGTAATTACAATCACTATAAACCATATAATTCATTACATCCGTGTATGAGCATGCTTGAGACACAAAAAATGTGAAATGGTCAGAACGTAAACGAGCGTAAAACTATGCGTAGAACGAAATTTAATGGTTGCATGTCCAATACCTTACTGAATATGTCTTGCTAGTTGAATAACATTGAAAAATATCTAAATAAAGAAATACAGTATCTAAATAGAGAGAAATCGTTTTCCCAGCCAGTAAACTTTTTCGTTGTCCATAAAAGTGCTTGATGAGAGTTGTGAAGCGGGAGCTATTTTATTAGTCTCCAATGGAATCCATCGTTTGTTGATGGATTAGAACATTAAAAAATTGAGAAAATTAAAAATTTTAATATTGCAGGGAAGTGGAGGAAATGAAAAGAATTACTGTTAGTTATTAGAAGATTAATATAGTTTAATGATGAAATCCAATTAATACACTTGTAAATTTATAACAAGTTGAAATAGAGATTATCATTGCCTCGACAAAACAATAATAATTTATCAACACACCTCTCTGTGCTCTACGCTACGGTCTATGCAAGGTCTTAATTTTTAGGTCTTGAGAATAGCTTGTGTTTACGTTTAGTGCATAAAAAAGATGAAACATAGAGAATACATGCTTCATAGCTATTGCTTGTCAAGGCAATGGTAGCCACCCCATAATATACTGTCTATTTTATTTGGGTAGAATGTTCAGAATTGATCATTAACAGGGTTTAAATTTGTTTGATTCATTTATCCATTTCATGAACGTTTTTCGGTTTTATCTAGCAACAAACAGTTTAGGCTGTATCGGACCTACAGTGTTTAGTTGAAAGGTGAGACATTGGCAAAGTGGCATTGTAACGGATTGCGCAATATGTAGATGATGAGTAAAGAATTTCGGAAAGCCGTGAAGTAATGTTTCGGCGGTCGGAGGGCGTCTTCATCAGCGATTGTGGAATCGCGTGTCCGCATCCGAGGAAGTCGCTGCCCCCTCAATCGACTCCTCCCCTTTCCCTGTCCCCCACTCATCCCTTGCCTCCCGCCGTTCTAGTATGGGGTCGATCTACTACTATAATAATTAACCATACTTCCCGGCTTGATCGTGAATTTAACATAAAATGAACCAACTGTCTTTGAAATTGTGCAATAAAAACTTCTTGCATCCGTTTTTGAAAACGATTGTGAATTGGTTTGGAAGTATCTAAAACTTTTGATATCTAAGCCCCTGCTTAGCTACTGCTATCTGATTTCAGTCAGCAACCCAATGTTGCCAGATGACATTTGGCTGTTTTTCGGGTAATCGGGTAATCTAACCTATCAGCCAAAGTCATCTGGCAACGCTGGGTTGCTGACTGAAATCAGATATCAGTTGCTTAGTGGGCGCAGGGGCTTTCTATCTCAAAACTTTCATTCATCTCTCATTTACCAACACAGAATAGATCTTTTGCGGGTATCGCCCTCAGGGCCTCAGCAAAGAAAGATAACGAGAATGTGTTAAAAATAATATTTATCAAAAATTACTTCACCAATCTTTTTTATTGATCAATTTTTAATAGTTTTTTCTTATTATTAAATGAAGGTCAATTTGGGCATAAGAACGAATTGTTTAAATGAGAGTGTTCAATCTTATAACTTGTTTGTGATTTTATTCTATTGTCAATTTCAGTAATTGATTTCTTTCTATAAGTACAACAATAATATTATTTTATCTTTTTATTTTTAAAGGAAGATCCATTCAACACGGTGGCTGGCTTGATGAATACAAGACGTGTCACATAAATATGAACCTGACTTATCTTTAATCGTATAATAGCTCGAATTGAGTAAAATTACCCTTTAATTCCTTTTTCTGCATCAATGACTAGTGAAACTGGATAGATGGCGTCATAAGTCACCATTTTCTCCTGCGACTCCACCGTGCGAGGAGGTGGTGGTGCGAGGGTAGTGCTTTTATAAATTATTATAGAACTGCTCATTCAGTTGCTAGCAGGTTTATGAGTATTGAGAAATTTGCATTCCAAATCTCGATTCGGCCCTTTTCGTTAGTCGATAGGACTGCGGGTCCTTTTTAGTGGAATAGGCAGGCAGACCCTTTGACGTAGAATGACGCATACTACCACAACAAAACTTATTTATTAAGGGCTCGAGGTGCTTGCCCATAGTCCACTGCTCCTCGCAGCCATGAATAAGGGTCGGTCGGTCACCCCTTGCGCCCTTATTTATTCCTTTGCTTGAATACATGCAATAGAACCTTCCAACACGATAGATCCCTGCAGTTCACCGACATACTGTTCTTTTTGCAAATAATTCATTATCATATTCAAGAAAACCGTGCTTATTGTCGTTTTGTTACATTTTTAGTTATTTTATAGTCGTACCCGGTTATCAATATTCCATGTTATCCTACCACCAATAGAAGAAGTTGAAATAATTTTTTTTTCTAATTTTGATTCTAATGTCTGGTAGAATTTTCTATAATCAATGAATGCTGCCAAATAAATTCAAGGTGATTTAGTCTAGAACTTGTTCAGCTCAACAATACTTCTCCAGAATCTTCCTTCCATGATTAGGCTAGGTAACCCTACGGTGATTTCCTTGCAGAGATATGGATTTCCTTACTGTAGATTTCCCCATTCATCATTTCTATTCACCTTGCTCCCATCTGATCTGAAGTATGAATTCTCCACGAAAATTATCTTTTAAAAAGTATTTGCAGTGAAAAAAATAGTTTTTTTTCTTTATTTATTGTTTCTACAAGTGAATTATACGAATAATGTGAGTTGTAACTAGTGGGATTAAAATAAATTGAAACTTTTATTAAATTCAAAATAGACAGAGATTTTATTCACGAGTAATCTTCGGTTTCATGATATGACAGTACCGGTTCAGTAGAAATAAATTTCAATATATAAGATAAAACATTGTTATCTGTATTCCATCAATCCATAAATTCAATGATCTATATTCAATTGTTCAGAAATTATTAGAGGATTAAGGATAACTAGAATTGATTCTTATCTACTGTAATATATTTGAAGGAGTAATAATTAAAAGCTTACAGAATTTTTGTTATTTTTTATTATAGTAGCTCACTCAATTTGGAGCTAAGAAACAAGGTTTCTGAACTAAAAGAAAAACTACATTCATACATTGCATTCATAGTGTAATAATCAATAAAGTTTTTGAGAAAATGATTTTCCTTTTACAAATGGGCTTTAGACGGTGAATACCCCGACACATAGGCCGATAGACCCGTATTTATACCAACAATAAAAATGTTTAAAAAACTGAAAAACTATTGCTTCATACTTATTGATTCCATCATAAGATCGATTACTCAAATAGATCGATTGTATCAGTGATTGCAATGGATATATTAGACCTAACTCACTTCATGATTGACCAGACTCGAACAAAATTGGTAGCAATCGAGTTCAATAGACTCATTTATCAGAAGAATGACAAGCCTGCAACATGAATGGCTTATTTTGTGTGCAAACCTTTCTCCTACTTGACACGTGTAGTCAATAAGATACTCTTTCGAAATTTCCATTATGATATTGATCACAATAATGATGATTTTATTTATTGAAGAACTTTGTAGATTGGGATGCATTAGCAATTTTATATCATAAACTTTCAATTTTTTCTCTGCTGAGTTGTAGAGATTTTATTATGCACTATGTTAATCAGTATGGGAGGCATTGGGCATGCTTTTTTTTATTAGAAATAAATCTTTTTCAAATTGAAGAGATGAAATTGACCTCGTATCAACTTGGACAACCTTTTTTAGATGGAATGTGTGAATTGATTTGAATGCATTCATGTTGAACAATTTGCAAGTTTACACAGTACACTCACACTGAAATCATGTTACACTATTATTCATGACGAATTTCCAGTTTATGAATATTGACGATGGATCTAGGATCGTCATTTTACATACCAACCCTAATCTGCAATCCAAATCCGTTATTGGCTGCTTCATACGAATTGATCAATGAATCGCATATTTGTGAATCGAATGTCAGCTAGCACTACTACCTGCCCTGAGGTTGTCAAGTTGTACTTACCGCTTGTCTTTCCATCCATTTACTTCAGATCTTACTCACAATAAATTCACTTTTCAATTAATTAAATAATTTCTACTTTTCAAATAAATAAATTCATTTTTAAAATAGGTGACTATTCGTTAGACAAATCGAAAATAATACCAATTATTCATCGGAGAAATTGATTTGCTGTGGGTTCTGAGTTTCTTCATATTTATTAGATTTTTATCACTCAATCGGCTAAATAGCTGATTTTGTAGCCATTGATTTTGTAGTTTCCATAATAACTATAATCGCTTCATTATTTGCTTGGGTTGAAAAAGTCTGTTCCATTAATTGGCTCATCATTATTAGCTATACGCTATTATTATACGGCATTGAAGATAATGTTGTAATGTTGATAAAGAATCATGAAACTTTCAAATATTTTGTAAATTGTGTAGATCCTATCTTTGAAATAATCAATCGCCAATTTTTATCTAGTGTTACCATCTTTGATACAGGCAATCCACGGCCTCGAGTGTATAACCTATCTTTGAACATCAATGAATAATTCAGAGTAGTACAGAAATAGTGACGGCACGGTATATTTTACAACTAAAACACCTGTCCATTGAGAAAATCGATTCATTGGAAAATAGAGGTCCGTGAGAGGACGGAAGTGTCGTCAGTCGACACCCCCCCACTCTTACCTTCTACTCATCGTTATTCATTGCCTTCAATTTATTCCTGTTTCTCATTATTATTTTATGCCGACTCATTGTTTTTATTTCGATTGTATTTCAGGTGGTGATTGTCGGCAATGGGGCGGTAGGCAAGTCCAGCATGATTCAAAGGTACTGCAAGGGCACTTTCACCAAGGACTATAAAAAAACTATTGGCGTGGACTTCCTCGAAAGGCAAATAGAGTAAGTTAATAGTTCATTACTCCTACTATTCTATCAAAATCTATTATTAATAAATAATGAAAGTCGAATAATATGAGTTTGAGCTTAATTTATCCAAAAAAATTAAAATAGATCGCTGTGCGGGGAGAAGTTACATACAATTGATACAAATACAAAATGACACACACGTTAAGGAGCTCAAAACTTACTTGAGAATCTCATTGAAATAAATCCAGTAAAAATATAAATTATATTAATGTATACCAAAGAGTATAATACAGTACAGTATAGAGAAGAGTGATACAGAATACAGTATTATCATAGAACAGATTAGAATCTACTATCTCTTCTCTATGGTATTATGAAGACAGTTCAATGCTACAGTTGATAATTCTCAACATTAATAAGATCACTAAAAATATGACACCCTTCAGAGAGCCAAAGTAAATTTTAAAAACTCCTTCACAATTAATTGCAATCCTTCTTAAAAATGAAATAATCTTTATCTCAACGCATACAAGTGATTATTCCCACCCCACTCACTATACCAGAACTTAAAATATACAAAGTCTTCAAGCAAATGTCAGAAATCATTAAAAAACAAAATGAAAATCAATATTTCGATTGTCCTATTCTAAAGAGTTTGTTTGAAAAATATGACGCTGTCACGCCTTTCCCTTAGTTTGACCAGTAGTGTCGTTGGTAGCCTTTTTTGCATTTGGAAACGGTTAAAACTTCTTCAATTATGCACGACTGTCGATGAACGTGGGCTAATCGACTTCGACCAGATCTTATCACAGAACTTTGATATCTGACACACAAAGTCAGCGTAATTAGTTGTTACTTACCCTCAACCCACTCACACATTCTCATGAAAGTTGGCTCATTTTTTTGCGGTGTGATTTGTACTTGTAGCTGAAACCATCGATCTACATTTCTTAGTAGAATTTCTTCTTGAGGTCATTTGTAATTGGCAAGTCGTCACGCGACCTCGTTCATATCATGAACATAATATGTTGTGAAAGTACTAATGCTCGCGCCATGAATGAAACTGCGAAGCACAGTATGTGCTGTTGATTACATGTTGACATTACCTGCATTGTTCAGTGGTCCGCCTCTCATTGATATGAGCTCTTACTCGCGTTATCGTAGCCTACTACTTTCAACATCTGCAGGAGTGCAAAAAATAGCTTTTTAAATATTTCTTGAAATCATTCGTGAGTTAATTTACATTTCCTGAACTAAATTTTGGAGTGTTCGACTGCAGTACTTGTCTTTCAATTTTACAATCAAATCAAAGTCGTGGTCTTGGCAATATTATTTTTCAAACCCTCAATCGTTGAAGTTGTTTCATGTAATCTACAAAATCATTTAATTTCGAGTTCAATTCTATTTCTATTCAAATAAAACTATATTATCATGTTGGAGTTTGACGGTATAAGTACGAGTAATGCCACATAGTGACATTAATTTATGCTTCAATAATTGATGTTGATTAATTTTAATTGATGTAGGGTGAATTATTGATAAATGGATACTTTCTGTAATGCTGAGCAAATCTAGCATTGATTGATAAGTATTGCTGAAAAGAGTGTACACCAATGATATTCAAGTAATGGAATTACAAACTATGATTTTTGGTTGATGTTCCACTTATTTTACTAATTGCTAGCAAATGAATCTACATCACAGGGTTGATATGATAATAAGGGGTGGGTAATGATTTCCTACACTACCCAGAGAAAACAATGAAGAATCTGGTGAGATCAGCATTGAGACATAAAATAAGGAATACATGGATGTAGAGAAGTGGGGTTATCGCCTCTTTAAAAATTCAATTTTCATTGTGTAGCACAATGAAAGTATAATTTTAGTAATTATTTTAGTGAGTATAATTTTTGTAAGAGCTTTATTATGTTAAGCAGAAACAATTCATTACCATAATAAACATATCTTTGTATTTTCGTTAACTGTTTCCGTTTTTATGTATGGTCGTTAAAACGGTATTAGAATGTTCTATATTGCATTAGAGACTGGAGAGTGTTGTAGCTTTGAATCATGAAGTCACGCTACCTTAGATGTTTTTAATTACAATGCAAGAAATTGGCAACTGTTAATTCCCCTGCCTTTGGAACCCAGGATACTCTCATCCTCAGTAAGCAATAAAAAATAGTCACAGCCAAAATTTACATGGATATAAAGTTGTATTTCTATTTAATCTTATTATCATAATATTTTTTAAATACAAGAAAGGATATATAGTTATTTCTTGAAGTTTCATGAGTCAGATCATTTGACACTTTTAAGATCGGACAACAGTCGGATAGTATTAAAACTGGAAATGCTTTTCTTGTATAATTCGTACTAGAAACCATAAATTTCCATTGTGTAATTGTGCAATGACACATAATGTTCTAATAATATATTATTAGTTTGGTGTGTAAAAAGAAATTGGAAAGCAGTAGGCCTACTTGTACTATAAAAATGAAGAAATATTCTATTTATTTTTAAAATGATAGTGCAGACAATTGATCTAGTAAATTTTATACAGTTAATTGCCAAGTTGAACATTGAACAATCATTGTCTTGAATTTCGATTTGTCATGGGGATTTCATAAGTCAAACATATTTGTTTCTCTGAATTGTTTGGTTTCCAACTTTGGTCATAAATTGATTTCAAGTTTCACCAACTTCAATGTGAAGCCGGTACCGGTACCTTTTCACATGCTGCGGATCACTTAACAATGTTGTACCAAGTATCCACTGATCAAAAACAATTTTTGAACTCAAGTCATTTTATTATTCGTGGCTAATAGAAGCATATTTCCGTTAATTTGTGGCTTCCCATCGAATCAAGGCTAATCAAAACCAGATAGAGAATTACTGCAATAATCATAAATATATTTACACGTGGCTTAATGCCACAGGTACTTTGTAACGGTTTTTTGCACGATCTGAAACGTTCCTAATCCATTTATAGGCTACAGTATAATCATTTGCTTACCATAAAGCTACATTTAGATGCTTTTCTTTGCTTCCTTTTTTCTGATTTATACTACAGTAGTCTTTTCGTGAGTCCAAAGGCAAGACCATTCTATTGTAGAACCTATTTACTAACTAACTATTCTACTAACCTTCTTTGTAGTTGGGGAAACTAGATTTCTAGGATTGAGCCACAAATTTCGGAGGAATAAGAAGATATTAGTTTGAAAATTCGTAAATCGACAAATTTGAAACTGTTAATGATATGAATTTACAATAATAACAAATAATTGTTGCAGAAATAAAATTTCTCAAATTTTGATTTTCGTCGCTTTTCAAAACTCAATTTCATTGTCAGAATTTTGTGCCTTGAAACTGAAAAGCATCTAAAAACTCATTATTGCATAGATATGGTAGTATATGTAAATTGATATCAGATGATACATAATTATGACAACTTATTAAACCCACGCGGATTCCTTTGAGTTTGTTGTCTCCTGTTTGCAAAATTAATAATCAAAAGCTTTAACCATGCAAAAATTTGAAAATAAAATGAAAAAAAATGAACTTCAATCAACAGATGGAAAAGTGAAACTGCCCTTGACTCTCGCCAACTAATTTGCATTTAAATTAGAAATTGGTTGCTTGGAAAATCTTGACATAAATGAGTCAAATAACTTTTTGTGGGTCTCTTTTTGTTTTCTCAAACAGGTTTCCCTAATCAGTTTGATACACTGAATATACTGAATATACCTGATCGAATATTCTCATGGCGCTTTTAATTCATACGATTCTGAAATTATGGGATATAAAACATTCATAGGTTTCAAATGTAATTGATGAATTGATTTATATAAAATTCGTTACTTACTCACATGCTCACTCCAAAGATCTCAGGTCTCATTCCATTTATTAAAACACTCCCCAGTCTTCATTCTGCATTTATCTGGATGACATAGCAAAGCTTCGGCTGCTTTGTTCCATGAGGCATAACCACTATTCTGTCTGCAATTCATGGGCAGCTCCTTCAATTCTACTAGGTACCAGAACAGTTTCTGCTGGTAAATTGAAAAAAATGAGTTTAGTTGACTCTGACTCCATACTCAAGTAGAAGAATAAAATGAAGGAGGAGAAGAAGAACAAGAAGAAGAAGAAGAAGAAGAAGAAGAAGAAGAAAAAGAATGAGGAGACGACGGAGGTGAAGAGAAAGGAGAAGGAGAAGAAAATTTGAAAGAAGAAAAGGATAGAGGAGGGAAAGATTGGTAGGCAGAGGAGAAGAGAAAAGAAGGAGGAGAAGAAAATGAAAAAGAGGAAGAGGACGAAGAAAATGGAGGAGGGCGAGAAGAATGAGAAGATTAAAAAGAAAAAGGAGAGGAATACGAAGAAAAAGAATAAGAAGAGGAAGAAGAAGAATTAGAAGGTTGAGGAGGAGAGAAGAAAGAAGAAGGAGGAGGAGAAAAAGATGAAAAAGAAGAAGAGGACGAAGAAGATAAAGGAAGGGAAGAAGAATGAGAAGATGAACAAAAGAAGTAGTAGTAGTAGTAGTAGTAGAAGATGAAGAAGAATTGCGAGGCGGAGGAGCAGAAGAGAAAGATGAAGGAGGAGGAGGAGAAGAGGAAGAAGGAATAGGAGGAGGGAATGAAGAATGAGAAGATGAAGATTTAGAAGAAGAAGAAGAAGAAGAATATTGAGGAGGGGAAAAAGAATGAGAGGACGAAGAAGAAAAAGAAAGAGGCGGAGAAGAAGAAAAAACAGAAAAATAGGGGGAAGAGGAGGAGAAGGAGAAGGATGAGAATAAGGAGGAGAAAGAAGAAGAAGAAGAAGAAGAAGAAGAAGAAGAAGAAGAAGAAGGGGAAGAAGAATGAGAAGAGGAAATTGGCACAAATAGTTGAATAAAAGTTCTGTTTAAAGTGTACACTTTTTGGTGGAGTGGCTGGGCACCGCCGCCTGCCGCTTTCCAGTGCCATATGAATCGGTACTTTTCTTCGTTTTGGTCGTTGTTTTTCGTTCATCTGCGGCGTCTAATAATTGAAATACAGTACTGTACATGGCCGACGTCGATTACTGTTCCGTTCCAGACGAATGGTTTTTCTATGACGCTTCTTTGTGCCTCCGCCTCAGACATCGTGATATCATTCCCAGTGCTCAATGCACTGAACATTTTTTCTAACGGCATCAAAATGCTCAGACTATTATTCCAGTATCTGTGTTTTTATGGATTTCATTAAGTTTTGTGTTGAAAATGATCGGGGTCTATTGATTCGTTACGTTACCTACCATGTTGCGTTTCTCTTCTGCCTCTTCATATGAAGTTGTAATCAAAATATCATCCTCAGAATATATATACAGAAAGATACAATGTTATAATAGGCAACTGCTATAACAATAGTGGTCACCTTCAGACTTTAGAACCTTTAGTTAATTTTATTTGACACTGATTTTTCGAATCTCTGAATCGAGAAACAATCTAATAGATGAGTCTAAATTTCTCTAAGGTTTGAGACAAGGCGATCAATTTTTACAATAGGTAATTCATAAAAATAGTGCAGTCCAATTATGAATTAGTACTCAATAGGAGAATACTATTCCAACTAATGGAATTTAAATGACAAGTACAAGTACTACTACTAAATACTAGTAGAGTTTGATCAAATAACGAATCTTATAGCGATTGTTTCATTCAATTGTTTCAACTGTATAAAAAAGAATGCAGTGATTGATTTTGTGATAAATCTAGCTTATTTACTGAAGTGTTAAGTCAACTTTTCATCTTCCAAATTGACTTTGAAAATTAATAACCTGGAAGACTAGTCTCTACATTTATGGTCTTTTCTATAGTTTATCAAGGTTTATCCCACAGTTAGTATAAGAAATTATAATTAATGGCTATCCAAGAAAGATCATCCAAGAAGGCAACACATAGTGTGCCGTCTAGTCTATGCTTTACAAAAAATATTATTCTTTGTTGATTTTTTCCCAAACGACCTTTCCAGTACTAGAAATGCTGTAGCTGTAGACCGGTAGTTGCTCACCATTAACTTTATTTGGTCGAAGATTATTGACCCGCGTCAAGAAGTTCATCATCAACGTCAGCGCCTCGTCTCCGTGGGAAATAGTTTATTAGTTGCGCTCCTTCACTTTCACATAGAAGGCAGACGGCGGCCTGTTACCTCTACGTCGATCAAAGTTTGGTTTGATTCCTGATCTCCATGAATCATAATTATATTATCATTATACAATAATGCGGTAAAATTTATTCAATTTGACCTTATATGGCTGATAAAAATGAAGTAACAGCAATCTACTGAATAAAATATTGTCCAAAGAAATGGAACTAACTTTTTCAAAAATTGTCATTCTCGGTTGAGGCTATTCTAGACATTACCGCGAATCCTCAGAATCTCTTTGTAAAGAATGGTATTTCAAATTTATCATTACATAGCACTCATAAAATACAATATTGATTGTGAGGGCTCAATTTCATTTGATAAAACAGTTTTGCGTGGCTCAAACATTGAGTAGTCCTATCCTAGTAACTACTAGTATGTATGTAACTACTAGTAACAGTCTTACAAGTACCTAGTAAAAGCAAAAAGCTTCAATTTCAATTACTGATATTGTAGAACTGTTGAAATAATATTACCATTGAGCTTCATTTGTAGTGTTTAGTATAGTATTTTTTCATTCAATTTGATTTATTATACTCTCGTTACCCAATTTTTATGATTTTTAAAAATTTATTGCATTGTAATGTTTTGATAAACTGTTTCTGCGTAAGAAAATATTACAGATTCTTGCTGGTATAATTTCTTATTTCAATTGAAACCTGTATCTAAATAAAACATTCATTGACGTTAACTCTGTGAATAGTGAATGGAATAATTTCCAGCTCAATCAAGTAATTCAATAAGTGGTGACTAGAGAAACATTGTGTAGAGGCAGTTTTCGAGACTATTTTTATAGAAGGTCGTTTGCATCCACTTGCGCTGCCTTTTGCGTAATAAATCGATTCGCTAAGTTCAAGTTGGAGGTCAAAATCAAGCCGCCACTTCAGGTATTAATATCTTATGGAATCACGAGAATAGCCGCCACTTTGATGCAAGAGTTCATCGTATTCATCTTTTATAACATGAATATAGTAATATAGAAAATAGAAACTCCAAGATCACCTTGTGGTTTGCATTATTTGATGACTTTTTAATAGTGCTCTCAATACTAAAATAAATCTAAAATTGACCCACAAAGTATATCTAGACTGATCGTTTCACATACCTTTACGTTATGGATCAATGCACAAGTATCATAATGCTACGGATTTTGTTTTGTTGCGTCTTCCAAATACCGCCTGTCTATTAGAGAAATGAAATTATTAGTTTATTCCAAGTAATTATTTCATATTCTACTTTCAAAACCCATAACTACCCCAAACTACTTTAATGTTTGTCCCAGGCTGTTATTTACACCTTCCAATGACATTTTTATATTTTTATACGTATTATCTCTATTTTTATAGAATTTACATAAAATCTAACAGAGAAAAATACAGGTATATACAATTTTCTACCAACACCAATATTTACAGAATTCAAAAGTGATACGGGAATTAGAGTACTGTATAAGATAAGTTTTGTCGAGAGTCTAGCCATCCAAATACGGGAAATCTAGCTATTGAAATAGCTAGCTGAAATATTAGACATAATACAGAAAGTTCAGAGTAAAACTACAGGTAGACTTTGATGTATTCAGTTGAAGTACAACTACGGGGGTATGTATTCCATAGAAATGCATTCCATCTAACCACTAAGTTACCATACAGCAGTACTGCCCCACTATAGAGGAGATAGTTTAGTGAGAAGAGGCACTAGCACCTGTTGCATTGATGAAGCAGATGCTTGTTTGTTGGTCGGGCTTAAGGATATTTTACAGTGACTTGCTCTGCACCAGCCAGCAGTTAGCACGTCGTACTGTTTCTGAAATTCAGTTGGTGAAAGTGGTGGCTGGGGCTGGTCGCCGATGATCTCAATATTGCAGCAAGCAGTTGCATTGCATTGCACTCTGTTATGTTGTGGATTCGTGCTGTGGCTGTGCCACTTCCAATCTAAGATCAAAGGTGGCGCATTACGAAATTCAATTCAGTACTTGGATGGTGAATCATTCAATTAAAGTATCTTTGAATCTACTTGAACTATTCTTCAGTGCAGTATGTAGTAGTTGCTGGTAATGGTTCATTGCGCAAGGAACTATTTTCCATTCAAAGTGCAAGGTACTGTAATAGTAATAGCATGTATTTGAATCTCAATGTTAGATTTATTGTTTCTTGCCTTGAGACATGAGAGTGATAAGGCCATAAACTTGAGAGCTTAATTTTTTATTCATTCATTCATTTATTTGTGTTAATACAGATGAAGAACTATAATATCATATACAGATGAAGGATATAATGGTACAGAGACAGTTTAAGAAAACTTTAAAATAGCCGACTTGAAAAGCTTTCAACTCCATTGAAAGATCTAATTCATTTTCTAATTCAGTAAATATTTTCTTATATATTCGTATCCTAGAATACTGTTTTTTCTTTTTTCTTTATTTGACACAAATGTTGTTACGTCAACGTTCTGTGTCAAGGGTGGCATTTTATCAGCTATTTGTTTTCAAATCCAATTCTTCTCACTCATGTGTAACTATTTTCCAAACTACTAAAAAATACTGTTTTAGCAATATTTGAAACACTCATCAGAACTCTCACAATTAGTAAAAATAAGTAGAAATTCTTTGAATACATAATTATGGAGTAATTTTGAAATCTGGATATCTGGAAACAAAAGTTGTGAAATAGTGATGTTTATTGTAAAATATGTATTTGAATTCATTATTTTTATTAATTATCAGATATGATTAGACAACATTACAACAATATTTCATGAACAATTACTAGAAAAAAAAAGAATAATAGTTCATTTATTGTTTTCTGTCAACTTGAATATTATTAGATAGATTAAAAAGAGCTCAAATAACTTCAAAACTACTGCGTTCAATCTTTCCTAGAACTACTGCAGCCTCTATCTGAACAAAGTTTAACTGAATTTTCACTCTCCCAATGCAGTTATATCAACTAATACAATTAAGGCCATATCGAAAAATACCATCAAATCGTTTACAAAATATTTTGATTATTGTCACTGTTTTTCATTTATTCTCATACTAAAATATTATGTTGGTAGAACGTTCCGCTCGATAAGCTGCCTGAGAAGAAATCTTTTACTGCATTAATTGGATTGGTAATAGGTATGAGAGCCATCATTAACATAACCATGTCTTGAGAAGTGGAAATGCTTGTTCAATTTTTTCTCTACTAACGCATCCTCACGCATTCCTAAATCAATGCTAGTTGCGTGCTCCACGAGACCCTTCCAAGGGTTCACGTTTTTCAAAGCCAGACAATATCATGCTGACTGGATGTAGAGGCAACATAAATTGAATGGAAATTATTCTATACACGACCTGCACAGTTTGCAAAATACTCTTCTTTATTTTAATGTAATGCAAAAGACCATCATTGTATTTTATTTCCCTGACAATATGTTAAATCAAAGATTGGATCATTGTATTACAAAACTCTAAGATTGGATTTTTCTAATAGAAAATCCAATATTATGTTGTGAGATGTTCTAGATTTTACTCCAATATTTCTGTAATACTGTACAATGTTTATAGAGCGCACGGTTTGACGGTTTGTTTGAGAGAAAAATTTTCAAAACTTACAAGCCGTAAGGGGGTTTCTTCAAATAAATACTCTTTATTTGTATTATTTACTTTGCAAAACGTTTAAACGTATATCACAGGTTTCTTACTCCTGATTGCTGTGTAAAATTACTTTCTCCTAGTCTTTCCCACTCTCTCAAGTTAAGCTACTGTATTTATTTATAATAATAATAATGTTTTTAATGCAAGAATCAAATTGCGATTAAACCTTTTTTACATGCAATAAAAACTAACTTTCCAACAGAACTTGAGATAATTCGTGGGATGATAAGAAAGATGATTTAAAAAGTAGATATAACAAGAATTTTCTCAACGAGAGTATTTGAAAGAATCAGAATAAATCATCATGCATTTTGTTTTGCAAAAGGATATCTAAGTTGTCCAGCATCTACATACTAAACTTATCTAGCTTTTCACACATAATGAAATAAATTATCAGGTTTTTTATCTGTCATGTTTTGTGCATATTTTGTGGCTGTTGACAATTTCTATTTGAGTTTTAATTGGCTTGAGTTACCAGTTAGCTGTGCATTGCCAGGCAACTTACAGATTGCATGACTACACATCTAATGAACATATCATGGGTAAAGTGGTACACTGTACTTAATTTGCATATCGTAGACATGTAGCAGTTTGTCATCAACTTTATGTATGCTGCGTACGTTTCATGACTTGTTTCATTGGATTATTGGTGTAGGCCTTCTATTATAAAAGGAATAGAACCCTTCTGCAAATCTTTATCCTACAGGTAATCATAACTTTTTACAGTATCAGAAGAAGCTAAGATCTTCTAAAGTAGGTACCTTCTATGTCTGAAGTAATACTACAATGTACTTTGTTCTATCATTATATTATTTTAATTGAATTTATTGCCAAATATGAAATATAATACTGTATGAGTTAATAACATGTATAGATAATAATAATAATTTAAATAGAAGTACCTGAGTAGTCTCAATTTATTAATGATAATACGGTACCTTTCTAATATTATTCCATTCAAAGATTGGTTAAATTCAAACTGATAATATGTTTGATCAAACACTGTACTGTAGTAGGCTGCGATAGAAATTGGTGGTACTTCATAAGTGAGTGTTGGTTTAAATTTATTGACAGAAAAAATATATTCTCAGTGGTACTGACTGACCTAGTCTGTCTAGGGAAATCAGACAAATTGTCACCGGAACTGACAGTTTCCTCCTTCCAGTGCTGGATGATGTAAATAGTAAGGAAGTGTTGACCGTATTTCATACAACTACCAGTACCGGATCTAATTGTGGAAACATTTGAAATGTTTTGGAAATTCGACAAAAATTATTCCTAAAATATTTTGATATTATCTATCACCTTCATTCTAGGAATACTGATACCAAATCAATCAGTATCTTATCTGTGACCAGATGATCTGGTATACTGATTTCTGGTATCACATATATACATTTCATCTCTGGTGTGCCATTATAAATTTATCATAAAAGGATAGAAGAATATTTCTACAATTGCATTGGAATTAGAAGTGCCTAGAAGATTCGGTTACCTATCAAGCTTATAAAAATTGAGAACATATTAATATTATTTTGAATCTTCTGTAATCGTAATTCAATTCACCATTCATTAGGAGTGCCTGGATTCTGTTAACGGTATCTATCAAGCTTATCAAAAATTGAGAAGATTTATACTATTTTAAATCTCAATTCCATTCATCATGTTTTTAACACTAGATAAATGTAAAACAAGGCAAGAGAATGCGATTTTATACAATCAGTTGCTTGTAGAAGGAAAAAATTGAAAAATGCATTGAGTTCTAAAACTTTATTCTTCTCAAAAAATTATGAATCGTTGAGAAAACTTCTGGAAAAGAACAATTGAAAAATGCATTGAGATCTGAAACTTTGTTCTTCTTATAAAATTATGTTCTTCTCCCCTTCTCTCACAAAGTTATGAATCGATATGAAAAATACAGAAAATTCTGTACTGTACACGATCTTCTCATCTTTTCCACTTTATCCTACAGTTTCCATCACTATTTTCACAGTCAAACGTGATGGTACACTTTTGGTTGCCGATGGCAAAATGATTAGCCGTTTGTTGAGTACTGGCTGTGATAGATAGCTGGCCTGTTCATTGTTATTGGCCGTCGTAAAAGGTTTGCGAATTTTTTGTCTGTGCTGGCGAGCGATGAGAATTGAGCTAGCATGAAATTAACAAGAATGGGCCGTTTGTGTGTCAGTCGTGAGCGATTGTCTACACATAGTTTTTCCATGGTGTTCCGTTGTTCACGATCGATAGATTTCAGTTGTTGGTGTTCTTCGATGAGATTTGTTTGGGATAAATGCGGCGGCCCACCTCTTTAGTCGGACTCACGCCCGCTCTCGTGTTCGGGCATATGAAAATATTCGATCGCGTAAGCAGCTGTACCGTGAAACGGAAATGTGAATGGTGAGGAGGAAGGAGTGTGGCCGATGAGAGTGATTTGGGCAAATGCATAATTCATGGCACCGCGTTCCAGCTCGGTGGAGGAGTGAGTGATGTTATGCTGCTGTGCGTTACCGGTAGAGTTCCAATGCTGTTCAGGCCAACCAGCACCTTGCTCATTCGAATAATGAGTGTTTGTATACGGCAATGTTTTTATAATCCTAGACGTATTTCCACCTCCACTGACTAACGATTCAGTTTCCAAGTACCGTAATACAGATTTGTCAACTTCTTGACTGAAATTAGGGCCCCCATCAACGTGAACCAGAGTTTATAAGTAGAATCGTTTGTTTGTTTTTTAAACTAGTCTGTTTCATAAAAAATTGGAAGTCATGTAATACAGGAAAATATGGACGTACGTACACAAGACTTATGAGTTATATAGGCCTTACCTGTGCTTAGTGCTATTCATGTCCAGTAGGCCTTCCTTCTTTTTCATAGGACTTAATTTCATGAAACAGGCTGTTTCATGAAGACTGTAATCAACAAAGGTATAAATTAAAATTTACTAGAGAACTTGAAGCAAATCTTAAAATTGGGTTTCGATGCCATAAATATTACTACATAATTTGATTTCTAGTGAATATTTCAATAAGAAATTCAGAGCGTATAAGTTTATATAGATTACCGTAACCAATTATGAATGGATTATCTATATAGTATGAGTGATAAATCAATGAGAGATTTCAATACCCTCTGGTCAAGAATATCAACTTTGTTGGACTACTAGACTAGCTGTTTATAAAAATTCTTGCAAATGAGTCAGATCTTAAAAAGTGCATGATTGTAGTTGAAATCCTGAATGTACTTTAGTGAAAATGCTTATTTGGTACAGAAATATATTTTTGGTAGAATTTTCAGCCGCAGTATTGAGAAACTAGTTTCATGTCTCTGTTAACTTGGCTATATAAACAGTTTAGAGTTTTAAGTTCAATGAAAATGAATTCTCTGAATAGAACTGTATTTCTTACTGTTGAAGGCTTGATAAAGCTATTCTGCGAACGAGAACGGAGTAGAATAACTGGTCTGAAAGCTCGACCCAAAATTTTTAAACAAGAACAGGATTGAAGAATTCTTCTTAACTGACCTGCCTTATTGGTCAGTCTGATTTATGCATCTACACTTGTTGCCAGCTACAAGTTGTGCACATTGAAGACTATCAAGACCTTGAGGTAGCCAACCTCAAGCCAACTTTCGTCTCATAAAACAACTTAGATTGGTCCAGTTGAATGCTCTCAGGTCCTGTGGGTTTCAGTGCTTGGTTATGAATTGTTAAGGTTTAGAGCAGGCAAACCGGATGTATCATGTCTTCATTCTCTCAAAATAAATCTTGGAACATAATAATTAGAAATGTATCTGATCATATTTGAGTTTTAAAAACTAAATTTAATTTGAAATGTATTTGTTCCCTATTGAGTTTCAAAAACTATACGATTATTTTCATTGAATGTGAAAGTGAGCTGGAGCAATCGTATTGAGAGAAAATCACACAAAAGTATTTACAAAAACAGTTTAACAGCAATATTGTAAAAGCAATTATATATAGCATTAAAAATCTTGAGTAATAGGCTTATAAATATTTAGTTAATATTTCCAATTAAATTATATTTTATTCAATATTAAAAATCGTGATGTATGAGTATAATTATAATTAGAGGTTTGTAATTCTTTGGATATACTGTATATTTATTCAAATAATACTGTATACTAAATATTTATTTGCATAAAGACCTCAAAATAGGGAAACGAATAATAATTTCAGAAATCAAACCACTGTTACCAAATTTAGATGAAATAAAATAAATATTTGAATTATAATAATATTGAATTATTAAATACTGTAGTACTGGTACGCTCAATTATGCCACAATTCCAGTTGTACAAAGCTTTGTTAAGCTCAATCCCCAATAAACAGCGTTAATTTTTTGAGTATCAACTTGCAGTATTAATACTTGAGTATTAACTATTTGATTTGACCTAATGGATTACCTAATCCATTTAACGCCTTCCTAATACATGGGAAACCATAGTTGAAAGAGCTCCATTCCCCTCTTTCTTGGCACCACTTTTCCCCGTTTAGCTTCTTGTTTTTATTCTACTTTTTGTTTAATTTCAAATTTGTAGTTTCGTTGCTTGTTTTTTGTATTTGTGAGTGAATAAATAAAATTGAAATTTATTTGCAAAATAAGTTAATTTTGATACATTTTTGTGCAATCGGCTCTTGAAAATCGAATTAATTTCAATTTATTCTGTGTTTTTCTTCAAATCTAAAATTATTTCTATAGTTCTAAATTAATTGATTAAAGTAGTGATCCAAGATCGAATTTCAAATTTGTAGTTTCGTTGCTTGTTTTTTGTATTTGTGAGTGAATAAATAAATTGAAATTGATTTGCAAAATAAGTTAATTTTGATATATTTTTGTGCAACCGGCTCTTGAAAATCAAGTTAAATTAATTTCAATTTATTCTGTGTTTTTTCTTCAAATCTAAAATTATCTATCAGTTCTAAATGTATTGATTAAAGTTTAGACTATTCTAATACTATAATCATACTATACTATATTAAAAAAAATAAGTTAATTTGGATACTATACTATACTAGACTGACAATCATATGATCCATATGTACTATTTCGCTTCCATTTGCTTCTATACTAACAATACCTGGGTAAATTCTTTGAGGACCGCATACTATACAAATGTTAACTTTAATCCATTTTGTGGAGCCGGCTCTTGGAAATTCAAATTGATTTTAATTGATTCTGTGGGGTTTGTGTTGTAGATGCGAGGGCGAAGACGTGCGACTGATGCTGTGGGACACGGCGGGCCAAGAGGAGTTCGACGCCATCACCAAGGCCTACTACAGGGGCGCCCAGGCGTGCGTGCTCGCCTTCTCCACCACCGACCGCGATTCGTTCGACGCCATTCACTCGTGGAAACTAAAGGTACTCTATTGCTCACATCAACACCCTTAACCCCCCTTTTTTTATCGTATGGCTTTTATTGGTGGGGAGACCCTTACGGGTAGGTTCCACCTCGCCTCATTGCACAATTTTTTGTGTCGGTCACCCATCCGAGAGCGGTCTTGAATGTTTGTTACTTAACCCCCTTGATTGCACTCTATTTACAATGCTCTTGAGAGAAGCCTCTACTTTACAGGATGGGTGAAAAGTTACAGAACAGCTTGATTTTCCTTATTCAAAGGTAGGCCTAATTTGACGATAGGTGTTATTGGGGATCTAAAGCTGAGGCCGCTCTGCTGGTTGTTACCATGTTCGTAGATGGAATATCACCCATAGCTTAAACAAAATCCATAATAATAGAACATATTGAAAATTATCACGGCCTTCTTGATAAACCGAGTCAACCATCCACCAACTACCCACTTGCAGTTCGGCCCACGGTTTACTCAAATTAAAAATACTACTCAACTGCGACTACAAAAATCTGGTCCGCTATCTTGAATCCGAAATTTTTATAAAAAATAATTGCGAAAACTGCACATCGATGCCAAATCGTTACGGAATTAATTTGATATATTTACATTGTCAGAGTGGGTGAAAAGTATGAGAGCGGCTTGATATTTCATGTGTAATTTGACGGTAGGTGTGATTGAGATCCTTCTCAAATAAAAAATACTACTTTATGGTACCTTTAAAAAAAATGACGCCATAAATTATTGAATGTAAGTTCATTCTTTTGAATGGGAAGGTGTTATACATGATTTCAGTATGAAATTTGAAGACAAAATGAATGGCGAAAACCGCACATCGATATTGTTAAACCGTTTCAAAAATATTAACATTATTAATAGATGCCATGCAAATCAAATTTTTACCCACTCTGTATGTGTGAAGCTTGAACGGTTCATCTTACCACACCATTGACTCATCTAACATTACATTGACATGATCTGCTTGTACATTCTCCTATATCGACATTAATGCATAAATATACTGTAATAATTGAATTACATGAAATTTAATATCACTAAAATGTATATGAGAGGAATGCAATAGAAGTTCTAAAGAGCTTTACATTAAATTGACATGAATGTCAATCACATTTACTATGTATAGGTATGATATATTCGTGTATTCTTCCATATTTACATCAAAATGGATAAAATAAAATAAAATATTATTTTAATTCAATAGAGGCATTATGAGGAATAAAGTTGAAAATGAATGAGAGCTGCTATAAAAATAGAACTACAGTAAGTTTCTTTAATAGTTGAGGAAAATCAAGTAGAAATAACATAATGAGGTTTGTATACAACAAAGTTTTTGTTGAAAAAAATTATCCATTGATTTTATGAGTAGTAGAGATAGACCTACATGTAAATTAAGAAGATTGTGTTTAATACAATACTAATAAATTACTTTATTAGAACTATTAATTACATAAAATAATAATAATAATGATGATGATGTCAAATGTTAGAAGGAAGTGCCTCTCTCAAGAACCTGGGCCAGTTCTTCATAAATCTCAAAAGTAATCTCTAATATTGGGTACAATTTTCCATATACGGTAGGTATTGTGTTTATTGTTTTAGCATTACCTACATTCGGAATGAATATTATGATCAAGAGAGTGGAAATTGCGGGTGTTTCAATTCATGAACAATGAAGTGTTTCAATTCATAAACAATGGCGCTTTCTCTGATGTAGACAGAATTGTGAATTGAACAATAAAAACCGCATTAGTAACTCTCCAACAGAAAATAATAGAACAATAATTCTTGTTTCATTCTTTATTATTGAGATCATCGAGAGTAATTTTAGAGTGAGAAGTTTGAGAAAGTTCAAAAGTAAGTACTAACCCTTGAACAGTTAGACGTGCATTATACTAATTTGTCATCATTCTCTTTTTACTTCGTGGGAGTCAGTCATAAGTATGATGTCAGTTATTATCTGTGAACTAATGTACCGGTAGTTCATCAAGGTACAGTGAGTTATGCATTTTGGTCTTCAAATTGATAAATTGTAGGCTACTGCATGACTGCATTTTTATCGTTCATGACAAGTTGGTTTGAAATAGCCTGTTTAAATAATTTAATACATTATTTACAATATCTATACCTGAATATAATCATAGGCCTACCAAAAACTACTAGAACTCATGTAAAATGGAAATTTTTATCTCTTTCATGACCATGTATAATATGTCACAATCATTTTTTTTTTTTAAATTTTATTTGTATCTTACAAATATTGATGATTAATTTTGGAGAAGTGCCTTATTTGAAATTAAACCATTATCAATATTGAGTTTTATAGAATAATAAACTTATCTATATATTAATTATCAAAAAAGATAATTTTTAAATAATTAATTCGAACATATTAAGTTACCAATAATTATAAAGATGGAAGGAAATTTATTTATAAAGATGGAAGGAATTATAATGCATTAATTAGGAATTTCGTCCAATTAATTATTATCATGATTTGAAAGTTAAATGTTGATTACTTCGTCACTTTTAATCAATCTTATAGTTCAAATGTAAACATTATTTTATTATATTTCATTGATACTGTAATGTTTTTAAGATTGTTATATATTCAGTGATCATCAACCTAGATTGATGATGTGTTCTTATAAAAGGTTGAAATGTACATAGACCCTGTGTATGTCGAGCATTTAAATGTTGTTTTGAAATGTTTCTTTTATTTCAAGTGATTAAGCTAATCTTTGAATGCTTTTGTACACAGTGTATTGATTTCAATCCACATTGTTTGCTTTTGTTCTCACCAGGAGATAAATTTTTCATTTTTATTTTCCAGGTTGAAGATGAGTGTGGAGAAATACCGACTGTACTTGTTCAAAACAAGATTGACCTCATGGATCAAAGCGTGGTTGATCCGTAAGTGATAATAATTATTATTAATTAATAATTATCTGCTTTACTATGGAGATGAATATTGTAATGAATTTGGGTTCTGGTGTACAGTATTCTGTTACTGAAATATAAGTATTACTTTGTTAAAATACGGTATTTTAACATCAGCTTAACACAGCAATGGTCGTAGAAAAAAACTATCTACAAAGTGTCCCATGACTCTTTAAGTGCACTTCAAGCAGGTGCTATTGTACTTATAAAAATAAGTTCCTGAGATGCTTTGTTCCTTTGTTACAACAGAGATAAAGATGGCAAAACATAGATTTGTTTCAATGTTTTGCCAGTTTATAGATTTCCAGGAGCTTATTTGGGCATGGAAATGGTCAGGTTCTATGTACAATTCGATCAGAAATTCTCCAATTTTCTGTGACAAAAATTTCCGGAACATAAGAACGTTTCTCTTTATTTTGATGAGTAGCCTACAACACCTAGAAATATTCTCACAGTACAGGACTCTAGTATATGATTATATTTTTGAATGACAAAATAATCTATAAATTACAAACATCACAATAAGCGGTGATTTATAATCTCTTCGTCTATTGAAATTCAGGCTTTGAGGTCGCTTGTTGAAATTAATTTCATTAAGAATCAAGTGAATTCTTTTAACTACAGTAGAAAGTTAATAATTCGGATTAATTAGGACTGGACTCCATCCAGATTATCGAAATCTGGCCGGCACGCACTATTTGAGTGAAATACTTTTAAAATATTTTTTTTAGAGGTACAGTAGAGGGTCTGCAAAAGACCCAGTAGAGGGCAAAAGAGATATAAATCAGAAACGTTTTATGTTCAAGCATTTTATTTAAAGCAACATGTGTACAGTGTACAATGAAAACAGACAAATCCGGATTATTAACTTCCTAATTTTCATCAATGTTCTACTGTATTAGGGCTATAACATATGAGGCGACATTATGTACATCACGAAGATCACGATGCTCTGTGATTGGTCCGGCGTCAGTGACTCATGTCCAGAAAAATTGACTCCGCGTCATTGCCGCCTTGTGTAATATGGCCCTTATAATATCAGAATTCTCATTGAGTAAGCAGGATGGTTCAATTTTACAATTTTAATAGGCAAGCAGTACTACGGTATTGTTATTTGTGATGCTCTCATGAAACTCTGTTTCTTCACCTATTTCAGTGAAGAGGCCGATCTGTTGTCAAGAGCCCTCGGCTGCCGTTTACTGAGGACTTCAGTGAAAGAAGATGTGAATGTGAACACAGTGTTTCGACATCTTGCGTCGAGATGTCTCGCCGAGTTGCGGCATCAAGAAGAGGAATATGATATTGCCTCCAATGGAATACATCCATTGACAATCAGTAAGTTGTAACATGCATTACGATCTATTTTTATTTGTTATCTATGTACAAAATTCAAGTAATGGAACTTATACTACGAAACCGTAGTTTATTTTGATTTTCAAATATTTTTATGGCCTATGGAACTTGATGTAGCTTATCGGCAAATTAAACCTGCATTTTTGAAAGGACTGTAAAAAATGAACAGATGAATATTTCAAAATTGTCTTGTTACACTATCTTGATCGACATTAAAAAGCATTTATTAAGAAACAACATTCATATTGTCATTCCCGATTGAGACATTCTTGTATAGTATTTCTGAAACTGTCCGTCACATCTCACATACGCTGTGCCAGCGATGAGGAACATTTCGATCTCTCCGTTTTGTGAATAAACAAAATTTGATACTGGAGTGTTGACCCTGAACAACTCCATCAAAAACAACTCAATTCAAGCAAGGTAACAGTTTATGTACAATTCTCCGTATTGTGAATCATAGGCACTGACCGTATTTTTTAAAATGACAGGAGCAAACAGTTAATGTGAATGCACAACGCTATTTGGAAATGTTGCATTCGTCTTCAATTCTCAGCTCCGTCAACATGGAATGAAAATGAAACTCTTATTCCAGCAAGATGGCGTCACAAGTCATACAACCTGTGTAAGCATGAATGTTCTCAAAATGTTTTTCCAAATTAGGTAATATCCCCTGAAATGGAGAAATTTCTCCATGAAATGATGGACAGTTTCAGAAATCGCTCATACAAGAATGTCTCAATGGGGAATGACAATATGAATGTTGTTTCAAAATGCTTTTCAATGTAGATTAAGATAGTAACAAGACACCTTTTGAAATATTCATCCGTTTATTTTTTACAGTCCTTTAAAAATGCAGGCTCTGACTGGGACACCCGTTATTTATCTTGGAGTTTCATTGGTTTTGTTGATATAGAGGAGTACTTGCTAGACTATCAGCTGCGCGCTCTAGGTGTTAGAGAGAGTGACCATCTAACTTGTCGGGATTTCGCACAGTTGTGAGATAGTTTTGGACAATACACGATTTTGGGTGATTGTTCAATCATTAATGTATAATCAATACGTTATTTCATTATTTTTTTTCAAGGTGATTTAATGAATGGTTAATTAGTTAGAGACTTTTTATCAGAATTTCGTCATCTTGTTGCTAGACTCTTCTTGCTAGGTTAAATTGAAGTTTGAACTCATTATGTGTAACCATTATCGTATGTATTATGAACATTATTATTTATACAATTGTTCAAATAATATTTAATTCAATTACAAAATTATATTTTTTCCATATTTCATCTATTCAAATATTATTTTATATCAGTAATTTCACTCATGCTGGAGGATCAAATTTATCTTGTTTCTTCTTAGCAAGTTCTTGAACATCCTAGCTTTGATTTTATAAGTTACTGAATATTTTGGCTGAATATTTATCAGTACGATGGTTTGAAAATAGACATTTTACATTTGATTCAATGTTGAACTATCTTCAATAAAGTTGTCTCTCACTTGATGACAAAATATCTAATACATGGCCGCGGCGAGGTGCGTGGCAACGTCGCAGCATCGTCTTACTGAGCCAGCACTTTAGCACAGTTTTTGTACAAAGAGACATATTTGTGATGTTTTTGTCAATGTTTTGGACAGTTAATTACATATTGTTTCAATTTTGTAGTGTGAAATTGAAAATATAGAAGGACTTGAGTGTGATATTTTGATATTCAAGTAAATCAATTCATATCCTGAAAGGTATATATAAGGAGCTTTCAATTAGATAATTTTCTATTCTATTTGTATCACAAACCTAATGATTATAAAAAAAAAAAATGATATGAATATTTGGAATGCAATGGATGGGGCAATATCGAATTCCTAGAGAAAGTAAGACATAACACGAAGGAGGAACAAGAGAGGGAGGAGGTAAGTGATCAATCGAGCTAGTGTTATGTGCCCTACCAAAATGTAGAAACTCGATCAGTTTCTCTGAATTGACTAAAATTCTAAGTTGAGAATTTTCTACTTGAAAATCATCAAATATAATGGGGAATATATGAAGGAATCCTCCACAGAAAACGCCAAATAAAGGATCACTAATAAAATAAGCTTGAGATCCATATAATAGACACACTTTGGGACTATTCCCACACATCAGTTCAGTCTCCGTCTCGTCATAGTTCAGCTCGTTCTGTGTTTGGTCCGTCGTTATTGACGCATGCGCAGAACGAGCTGAAAGAAGACAAAATGGAGACTGAACCTATATATAAGTGGGAATAGTCCTTGAAAATTACACAACATAAAACACTTCTACTACAAGTGGTCAATAATAATTAAGAGGTAGAACAGAAAATGGCAAGACGAATGAGATTTCGAAAAAGAAATGCATGGAGAAATCATGGACGATTTGATCAATCCGATCTAAAAAATACAGTTCAATGAAAGGTTTTGTACAACAATCTTAAAATTATACAAAATAGCATCAAGTATATTACAGAAAAACATAGGCCGATTTCGACTGTTGGTGACTCAATGGAAACGGTCTTCAAAATCTTGTTACCGAAAGCGATGAATGAGGAAGAGATACGAAGCTGAAAGCAATATTTACTACAGCTCGATCGGGAACATACAATGATTTAATACCTCTTTAACCAGTGATATTCAAAGTTATAAGAATTCTGATGATCATTGTTAAGACCACATTCAAATTAGATGAATTCAAAATGCCAAGTACTGTATTCAATTAAAATGCAAGATCAACTCCATTGAATAAAATATTGGTGAGGAAACAAAAGTGAGAGGCATGAAATGATGATGAAGTGTAAAAAAGATAGTCTTGCTAAGTATCGTCTATCAAGTTATCAAATTCCAATAATAGATGTAACACGACTTATTCATAGCAGTATGATTTCTAGATTATCCCAATAGTAGATCA